>JBBPBX010018835.1:12768-38579 GCA_038048925.1 Garcialebias charrua
CTCCACCCCCAGCACACACACACACACACACACAAACCCCTTGTGCATGATTAGGGGGAAGAAGAACTGTGGCCTGCTCTCTTTCTCTATCTCCAATTCTTCCTGTGGCTCTTTGAGCCACACTTCCTTGAAGACGGTTTGTAATTGTTGAGCAGGAAATCACGAGGGATGATCTTTAATTTGTTCCTGTTAAGTTTTTACTCTCTTTTGGTTTGACCCCACGGAGACCTGGCAAGGTGGAAACAAAAGCACAACATGTAGGGACACTTGAAACAACAAAACTGGCACCACAGAGAGAATGCTGGCAGAGATTTATGGGACAGTAAACATGTGACCTCACTGATTACAGATGTTGCTGTGATGTGTAATCTGAGGCCAGCATGCAGTTCTTTGACTAATGGAAGTGCCACTTCTCCCCTCTCATTTTTGCGTGCTTTGTTCCTAGTCAGCTCGTATATACATTAACATCTGTGACACTGTTTTCTGCACAGATACTTTGTCGAAAATACGTGTGCACATCCATCAAAGTAATTCTTCAGTGTCATCAAACATTTATCAGCTCTCTTGGATGTCAAGACTTGGGTGCAGAAACTGCTAGCGCCACACGTACGAGCACCTCTTGCATTTCTTTCTTCCTCTGGATCTAGAGACGTGATCTGCCCTTCCCTTTCCCCACTGCCTCTCCGTCTCGGGTTTCAAAGCAACGTCCCATCTCTCCTCGCCCTCCCAGATTACTCATCTAATGAGCAGCAGTGCTGATCAGGTGAATAATTGATGGTGCATGGCTTGGAGAATTCATCGATCCAAACTGGGCTGGGGCTCTAAATGGAGTAGTAAAGGAGAGACGCCTCATGACGATGAATGGGTGCAGCAGGTACATGACTGCAACACTCTGCTGTACAGGTCGATTGGCATTCAGCTTTTTAGCGAGTGTAAGGAGGGAGAAAAAAGGGTGATGCTCTTTTTCATACTTTACTAGGCTTACGCGCTCTCGTTAAAACTGGGGCACCCGATCACTTTATTAACCAATAACAGGTTGATTAGTTATTCGCCATTTATAATCAGATCTCAGCCAAGGAAGTGGAATCAGTATACTGTAAGTAAAGGGAAATATTTACCATCAAAAATAAACATTTCAAATGAAGGGATGAAGTTGTCTTTTTTATTTAATTGTTGTAATAAAACATTGAACTAACACAATGATAAAATTTAATGACACAAAGTGACTAAAAACAAAGAAACTGAAGAAAACTAATTTTAAAATGTAGTTAAATAATTATTTTAAAAATATGATTTAATCTAAGGTCAAACAATAACTAATCAGTCGGGGATCGATTCTCATTTATCTAAAAACAAAAATAATTATTTGGGTTTTATTACAGGAATAGAAAAACTTAAACTATTTGATAAATAGGTTATTTTGACATTTGGATAAAATAATTTTATTTCATTTTGGACAGATCATCAGCAGTGCTGGGCAGCGCTAATCCAAAAATTAGTTCCGCTATTTCAAAAGCACTAATTAATTTATTTAGGTCCGCTATTTCAAAAGCACTAATGTCTTATGAAAATTAGGGGAAGCTAAATTCTAAACCACTAAAGTTATGCAATATTTGCACTACACTGCCAACTAGCGGTGCATGAAGTGTTATACACCTTTATCCTACCTCTTAACACCGATTCGCTCGGGATGTCATCTCCTACAATACACCTATCGCTCCAGAAGATGACACAGGTTGTTGAATTCTGGTGATTTTCTTCTGTTGACTGTAAAAGAAAAATGTGGTTAATTTTGTCCAGAAACTGTTTTTTTATTTTTATTTTTTACTAACAGAATGTAATCACAGGATGTTCATGTACTGACTACAGTATAACCTGTTGGAGTTATTTGAATTAATATTCAATGTTTTATAGACAACAACGAGGCTAGCCTGTATAAATAAAGGTTGAATGAATGAATGAAAAAATGTGTCGAGCTAGCTTCTATTTTTTTTCTCCCTAGTATTTTGTAACACATATCATGAATACTCAAATACCACACGGCAGATATTATCCAATCTAACACAGTGTAATCACAGGATGTTCATGTACTGACTGTAACCCATTGGAGTTATTTGAATTAATATTCAATGTTTTATAGACATAAATGTGTCAAGCTAGCTTCAATTATTTTCGCCATAGTACTTTGTAACACTTATCATGAAGTACCTAAAAAACCACACCACTGATATTATCCAAACTAACACAGTGTAATCACAAGATGTTCATGTACTGACTGTAACCTGTTGGAGTTATTTGAAGTAATATTCGATTTTTATAATTTATTTTCGTAGTTTAGGCACAGGTTGGAAGAAGTCAAAGCGAACCTACTTTAAATGCAGCAGATTTGACCACTACGTGACATTATTAAAGAGCGGTTCAGCTCAGGAACCCTCGTGCTATAAAGTCAGCTATGAAATATATTTTTATATCCGTTCATTGAGCTACATAAAGCCGCCCGCGCGTGTTGCTTGTGGCGATCCTACTTTTTAAAATCCTGCAGTTTTGAGCATTACGTGATTTTATTAAGGACACATTCAGCTGAAGACCCATCTTTGCTATAATTTTAAAAACAAATAATTGTTTTTACCATGTTTATCATGTAAAGTCCTTCTGTATTCGCTCCCTCGCTTCCGTGATAATCTAACAGAGAAACACACTGGCTGGCTGCTAACTGGAGTGACTGCTAACTTGACCAATCATGTCTTGTCACATGACAGGTAATAGCCAATAGGGCTCCTTAGGGCGGGCCCCGCTCTTAAATAAACCAACCGGACGACTGCTCACGGACCACATCCGGTGCTGACAGGATGTAGGTCTGTTAGCAGTCGTCTGGTTGATTTAAGAGCTCGTAAATAAGTTTTTTCATTTTTACTGATAGAAAATTAGTTATTAACGGTACTGCATTTTAAATAAAAATAGCGCAAATCCGCTTATGAATTATAAAAGTTAGTCAAACCGCTGTAACGCTGAATAATTGTTTAGGTCCGTTGTAAGCGGATTAGCGCTCCCTAGCGGTCTGGTGCCCAGTTTTGATCATCAGGTTATTTATATATCATCAGCTTAAAATGTTTCAACCATACTGGATGTGTTGTACACAAAGAGTGGGTACCTCTGGAAAAAGGTTCACCCTGATCCTGCCCACATGACTTAGCATGAAGATGTGATGCAACTATTCAGTGCTGCAGTGTGGTTTTCATGCAACCTTTATTTCTACAGGTTAGTCTCATTGAGCCTCGAGGACTCATTTACAAGAGAGATCTGTTTTAGACAAAGAACACACATGAGGTACAGATAGTGGCGGCTGGTGGAATTTTCTCCCCCCGGGTGGGGGGTTGGGTTAGGGTTAGGGTTTGGGGCTATTACACCAAAATAACCATGTACCTAAACATATAAGTTCAAATTCAAGTTGTGTTTATTAGTCATATACAAAGTTAAAATATTTTATTATATTTTTATTATATTTTTATTATAAATATATATATATATATATTAGGCATGTAACGGTACTAGTGGGTGTACCGAACCGTTTCGGTACAGCACGTTCGGTTCGGTCCACCTGCATACCGTTTCGGTTATTTTTTCACTCATTGAACGTTAATATATGGGCCGCGGAACAAAATTTCCTGGGCGCATTTCAGCACTGAGCTATTATCACGAAGCACGCGAAGCACGCGCAGCTCGCGCAGCCTTTAGCCGTTAGCTTCTCCCTACGGTCTCCTGTTTGGGGAACGTTTCTTGTTAAAAGACGAGCGGCGCGCACATTCAAAGCTGTGTGTGTGGACTGTTGTTTCATGAAGAGACTGGCTCTGCAGCAGCAGCACGTCTCACGTGAACGCGCTTGAAACTACGTCATCGGAATGTGAACGAGCAGCTTGCAACAGCGCTAACAACAGCTGCATTTAAACTACTTTTATCAGGTAAATCATATCAGTCCAGAGCAATAACACAAACTGAGTTTTTAAATATCTGAATGTAAGTCTGAATGTTGTTATTATGCGCAGGCTTTAAAGTTATTGATCCTCGCTATGAACATCCATCACTCAAAAAGTTCAGAACTTTATGAAAAAACAAAAACTGATGTCAACAAGCCCTGGAGCAAAGCCCTGCCCTAATGATGAGTGAGAGATTCAACCGTTCAAGAATAGGTAATGTATTGTTCTTTTATTATTATTATCTGTGGAATGTTCTGGAGAGTGATGTTAAAAATGCAAAATCAATGTATACATTTAAGAAAAAGGTCAAAAAGGACTTGCTCAAAAACTATATATGATGTAGCTTAGTGTGTTTGTGTATTACAGTTAGAAAAATTAAGTAGTTATTCATTTTGTGATGTAGTTTGAAGGTTATCATTGTTTGAACAAACTGTGAAATAAGGGGCAGATATAATAAGATTTCATCTTCTTTCTGCTCCTTTCATTTTATCCTACTTGTATTCTTGTATCTGATGAAACTGTTTTGTATTGTTCTTTTAAAATGAATGAATAAACATCAAATCAAATCAAAATTATCTAAATAATCTTTTTTATTCAAAATCATAATCTTATTAACTTTTTTTTTATTTATTGTGTTTTATTTCCAGTCTGGGACAGACATCCACCAGAGATCACCTGCAGCTAAGAAGTGTGTGATGACTGAACTGAACTCTGAACTTTTCCAGCACCTGTCCCACCAAGAAGAGGTTGTGAGTAATGAGGACAAATACAGCCACACTGATGCTACTGGACAAAAACTTGATTAGTTAGATTGTAAACAGTCTGTTGCTGCTTATTGTTCTGACTGTTATTGTATTTATTAAGATTTTTATTATTGTTAAAATAGTTTTATTGTAGAGTGCTGTTTATTTAAAATATCATCCAAATGGGTCACTTTTATTTATTACTACCGGTACAATACTGTACAGTACAAACGTATTTTTGGCATATTTTCAAAATAAACAGTTTGTAAGTCTTATATATAATAATTAAATCACGCCGCCAGACAATCAGATATGGAAAAAAGGAACAAACAGTCGGCTAATCATTGGTATTCAAAAAAGAATCTATCGCATTTTGTCTTAGGCCATTCTATGATAAAGTCAAAAAACTCTACCAGCTCAGCACGGATAAAGACAAAGACATGTTGCATGGTGGCATAGCAGGGAGATAAGTCTGTAATCATTTCAGATAAGCACAGTCTGCAGATGGGCTCAGCTCGGCTCCATCTGAATGCACACAGAGACCTCTGGGGAAGGGGGGGCAACAGTTTTTCAACAGCTTCAGACTCCAGGAGAAGTTTTGCGGTCAGCCTTTTTTCAAGGTTGCTTGAGTCTCGATTAGATTAGTTGCTTTATTTATTTTCAGGGCAGGCTACAGTGTACTGACTGCAGCCTTAAAGTCCAGGTGCCGTCTGGGTCCAAATCGCCGAATCATGTGAGGTTCCATTCAATCCGAGCTACAAATCCCTGTCTGCCCCCTGATGTAGCCCGGACTGTAAACGAGTCCCAAACCGCACTGCAGGTCCGCGGCTGTCCACCACTGTTCCCATCGTGCGATTCAGCTCGAACAACAGCTGGTTCATTGAGGTCATAGCCCAAATCAAAGAATCTTGTTGAGCAAGAAGTTTCGCCAACGCGTTGATCGCCGCGGTAGTCTTCCTCAGCTTCCAGTAGCAGAACCCTCCGCCTAAGCCAAAAAGCAGAGCAGCTGCTACCAAAATTCCAATTATCCACAGATCTTCCACGTCTTCGACAGAAAGAACGGTCAGACACATTAACTTCCACTCTCCCCACGAGTCCATAATGTAACCAACCGCATGCGTGTCGAGGGGGCACGCCGGTTCTCCTGGTTCGGAGCGCTTCGTGGAAAAAAAATTATCGATAGAGGAGACAGGCCACGCAATTAAATCCATTTCCAAATTGCTTCGAGTGAGCACTGAAGAGTTGCAGATGAGACAAAAATGCAAAAGCAGGGAGGAGGAAAACTTTAGGGCAGGAGAGGAGCAGAAAGAGAAGCGACCTGCTTCGCCAAGAGCCAGAAGTTATATTTCTTCATGTTTAAATAATAAAAATCGTAAATAGAAGCTGGAATGTGTCTCTCCACACACATTTCCTTAGAGTAATAAAACAATGTACCGGTAGGTTAATAGTAGTAGCAATGATGTCAGAAACATTTATAATGTGGGGGAGTCTGGGGGACCTCCCTCAGAAAATTTTGAATAAACTAGATGCCATTTCCACATTCTGGTTTATGTTAACAGGCTGTTACTACATTTACCTCCATATGTAAACACTTGATTCAATAACTATTTTAGAGATCATGGTGGTTTGAGTGTTCTCCCATTAATCAAGTGGAATGGGTTCGTTCATGAAGAAATAGAAAACAACACTGGGTGAACTAATCTGGTTCTGCGAGGCCTCCTCTGTCTGAAGAGCCATCAGCCATGGTACCATGGAGGTCTGGATAGAATAAGAGCAGAAAAGATAATAGTAAAGTTATCTTTTTCTTTCTTTCGACTGCTCCCTTCTTCAGGGGTCACCACAGTGAACTTATTCGCACGGAGATTTGTCAATTGTTTGTGCCCTTGACCCAACCACAGACCACCGAGCTACCACAGCCCGCTGTGTGGAGCAGAGAGCTGCCATCTAGGGTGCCCGGGGAGCAGATAGTGGGGGTTAAGAGCATTGCTCAAGGGCCCAGAGTGGATCAATAGAGGGTAGAGGCAGGCGTGGGTGTTTCACCTTTACCACCCACATTTTGATGTTGTCGACCCGGGGAGTTGAACCGGTGACCTCACAGGCCCAGCTTTTCTAACCTCTGTGCCACCACTCCCTACGGATAATAGCAAAGTGAAACACTTCAAACATAAGAAAAAAAGACACATTTTAGTACCGTATTCGTCGGTCTATAACACGCAGTTTTTTTGCTCATTTGAATGTCCTGCGTGTTAAACACCGAAGCGTGTTATTTATGGATTTTTTCCCATATTTTTAGACCCATTTTTCGCTCTGAAAGCGCCGTTTTTCATTTTGGCCCCCCCAAAAAAATGGTGCAGTACCACTTTTGTCCACTAGGGGGCCACTTCCAGACCGTTTCTAGCTCATGTGTCCGAAAAAAGCCTCCTCTGGTCGGACTGACTCTGTCGCTACCCGCCCCCTGCTCTGGATGTAGCTGCATTTAGCTGTGAGGTTCGCTGTTTTTGTTAGCAAGATACCGTAACTCATAAACCACTCCGCGGATTTTTAAATCCAGCTGATTTGAACATTTCGTGAATTGGTTAAGCTCAGGAACCCGTGTGGTATTATGTCAGCTAAGAAATATTTTTTTAAGCGTTTATTTAGCTAAATTTAAAGTAATAAAGCGTCCGACCCGCGTGCATGCAAATCGGCGAACTACTTTTTAAAATCCAGCTGATTTGAACATTTCGTGAATTGGTTAAGCTCAGGAACCCTTGTGCTATAATGTCAGCTAAGAAATATATTTTTCTCGCAAAGAAATAATAGTTTTTACCGTGTTAATCTTGTAAAGTTCGTCCTGGCTCGCTTCTGTGGCCACCATTTTAAGCAGGGCAAATGAGGAGCTGACGCGTCGCGTAGCGGTGACGCATAATAGATGCGCGGTATACAACGAAGCGTATTATATACGGAAATTTTCCAATATTTTGACAATAATTGGACAAAACGTATTATACACAGGAGCGTGTTAAACTCCGACGAATACGGTAATATACAGGTAGTCCCCGACTTACGAGCGAGTTCCGTTACAACGAGGCGCTCGTAAAGCGAAAATTCGTAACTTGGAACGGCCGCACGCGGCTCTCGTTAAACCGGAACATCGCTCGCAAATCGGAAAACTCCACGTGGCTCTCGTAAAACCGGAACATCGCTCGCAAATTGGAACAAACCACGTGGCTCTCGTAAAGCCGGAACATCGTTCGCAAATTGGAACAAACCACGCGGCTCTCGTAAAACCGGAACATCGCTCGCAAAATTAAAACAAACCCACGTGGCTCTCGTTAAACCGGAACATCGCTCGCAAATCGGAAAAAGGGCGCTAACGAGACGCCAAGCACCCGTTTATCAACATGACACTGAAGAAGCGTACATACTGATCCTTAAACATGCACAACACTTTATTTACAACCAGTTAGCTAGCACATTTCATTTATTTATTTATTTATTTATTTAAGTTAGGACAATGCATATTAATCAACATAACAGCAGTTAGCATCAATGTAAATATGCCGGAGTTAGCACAATAGCTAATTTGCATCCGTTGTCCTAAGGCAGGTAAGAATAAGAAACGTCCCATAAAACAAAAGAGCGGAGAAAAATACAAACATCACCTATAGCACATAACACAACATAAAATTACAATAAAAATATGATGCCATAAGAATAGACAAAGTAATCTACACATGAGTGCACTTCTGATTAGTTTTCAGCCAAAGTTTCAGAGATTTTTTAAAGCTGGAGTAGGTGCCACAGTTCCTGATGGAAACTGGCAGTGTGTTCCATGACTGTGTGCCTCTGATGGACACCACCATTTGGCCAAATTTAGTCCTGCGCCGCTGCACATCACAATCTCCTCTGGTCAGTGCTCTTGTGTTTACTGTACTTGTTTTTTTACTTATAAAATATATTAAAGGAGGAGGAGCAAGTCCATTTAAAACTTTAAAAATCAGGCAAACGTCCATAAAAATCTGATAGCTATTAAAATCCAAAATGTTGTACTTATTTATGATGTTGCAGTAATGATACTGTATTGGCTTTTTGTCAAAAATTTTCAGTGTTTTCTTAAAAAGAGACTTTAGGGGCTTCATGACGATCTCTGAAGTGTGAGACCATGTAGTATAACAATAGGCTATATGGCTGAAGATCATGGCATGCATGTAAGCCTTTGCTGATTCTGTTGTCAGAGAAGGTCTTATATGTTTGAAGTTTGCCAGATTAAGTTTAATTATATGTGAAATTCTCTTTACATGTTGCTTGAAATTTAGATTAGAATCAAAAATGACTCCGAGGTATTTAAATTGTTCAACCACATCTAATGTCTCGCCATTGACCAACACAGATGGATGCCCATCATCTGGTGGCAGCCGAGAGAAAAACATACAGACTGTTTTTTTAGTGTTGAGATGTAAACAAGAGTCCTGGAGCCAGTGAGACACCGGGATCATGGCACTAGAAAGCACAGCAGCAGCTTCATTTTTTGTTTTTCCATGAACATACAATACAGTATCATCTGCATATAATTGCATTTTTACAGTTTTGCAAACATTTGGCAAATCATTAACATATAGGCTAAATAAGATTGGTCCCAGTATTGAGCCCTGTGGGACTCCAGCTGAGCAGGTAAGAAAGGTAGATTGTGAGTTTTCTATTTGTACTGCTTGTTTTCTATCAGACAGATATGATTTCATCCAGCAGAGGGCACTATTAGAGAAATTAAAATGAGTTAGTTTAGCAAGAAGAATGTTGTGGTTGATTGTGTCAAAAGCACGTTTCAGGTCAAGGAACACAGCACCCACAAAGCCGCCCTGATCTAGAAGCTGTTTTAGATTTTCCAGAAGGTAACAGGTGGCTGTCTCTGTAGAGTGATACTTCCTAAACCCGAATTGCATGGGATGGAGAGAAGTTGGGCTTTCATTTAAATGCTCTGTTAACTGCAGAGCAACCCATTTCTCTGCAATTTTCGAAATGATTGGCAAAATACTTATAGGACGATAATTCTCTGGTTTTGTTTTGTCTCCTGTCTTAAACACTGGGGTAACCCTGGCAATTTTCCATGTGGATGGCACTACTCCGTATTTAATCGATTGGTTAATTATATGTGCAATTGGACTTGCAAGTGCTTCTTTATGAAGCTTAAAAAAATGACTTGTCAGGCCAAATATGTCTCTAGCCTTTGAGCCTTTTAGAGATGATATAGTTTTTATAACCTCAGTGACAGAGATTTCTTGTATACTAAATACTGGTTTATTGACATCTAGAGATTTATGTGGGATGTCAGGGTGTTTGAGATGCATTGTTAATTCTTCAATTGAACTAATAAAAAATGAATTAAACATATTAACAATTTTGCTTAAGTCATCTGTCAGTGCACCATTTACCTGAAGCTGTACATTTTTGAAATTATCAGTATTGTTGCGTCCCAGTAGCTTATTCAAATTTTCCCATATCACTTTCCCATTTCCATTTGCTCCTTTTATAATGTCAATGTAGAAAATAGCTTTTGCTTTACGTATGTGTTTTATCACTTTATTCCTCAGTGATGTAAAAATCTGACGATCAGTTGTAATTCCTGTACTCAAGGATTTCTTAAAGGCTCTATCTCTTTCTTTTATCAATTTTAAAATGTCACTGTTAAGCCAAGGTAAATGATTGTTCTGTTTTCCAAACTTGCCTATTTTTGTAAACTGGTTTAAAATTTCATTGACACTCTTGATGAAGTTGTTAGTACAGATCTCAGTATCTTTACATTCCAATACATTCGACCAATTTATTTGTTCAAGTTCAGTCTTGAGATGCTCTTGCAAATGTTTAGGTATAAAAAGGTAGGATCTATTTTTAGCAGTTGTGGCTGGATGCTGCCTATTAATTTTTCTTGAGCAGAAAATAAAATTGTGGTCAGAGAGACCAGATAGGAGGTTAAAAGTCTTCAAAATTCTATCAGGTTTGTTAGTGAATATTAAATCAATAGTTGTTTTGGACGTATTTGTTATTCTTGTTGGCCCATTTATGACCTTTGTTAAATTATACTTGTCAGCAAGTTGTTTCAATTTTCTCCTATCCAATTTCTTGTCCCAGTTGATGTTAAAATCACCCATAAGGATAATCTCCCTTTGAGAGTTGCAGTGGTTTAAAATAGTTCCAAGTTGATCATAAAATATATCCTTGGTAGATGGAGATCGATAAATACAAATCAGAGTGAATGACATTGTGTGTGACAGTGAAACATTTAAACCGATACATTCAAGATTAACTTCCCCTGGCCAACTGATTAATTCACATTTAATATGGTTTTTAACATAGACCAATACACCCCCACCTTTCCCTGTCCCTCTATCCCTTCTGTATACATTGTATCCTGGCATATTCACAGCTGCTGTTGGTGATGTAGAAGTCAGCCAGCTTTCTGATATTCCAAGTATGTCAATGTTTGAGTCACTTAATAAATGTCTGATTTGTTCTGTTTTATTAACAATACTGCGAATGTTGATGTGACCCATTAAAATTCCTTTTGGTTTTGATCTTGGATCCCAAATTACTTTTGCATTATTGAGGGTTTGGAAAAAATGCATCTTGTTTTGTTTTTTAATAGCAGGATTCAGGTACTTTAGTTTTATGGCTGATGGTAGTCTTTTTGTTGCAGTTTTAGGATTATTTACAGCTACCTGTGGTTGCAAGCCAACAGTATGTTGTTGACTCTCAGCTGCCTGTGGTTGTAGCACACCTGCTTGAGCAAGTGGGCAAAAGTGTTGTTGTACCCTGGTTGGTTGTAATTGTAGCCCAGCTTGATGCAGAGATGGCAGTCCATGTAGTGGCATTACACCACACATTCATCTATAAACACATACCTGTACAGTTTTTACTGTACAAAAGTGCTTTTCTGCCCAGCAGTACTGTACAGTACATACAGTACTTTCATTGAATACTGTAACCAAGTCACACCCATATGACATCATGTGACACCATGTGTCACATCCATCAGAAACCGGTCAAATGCATCTGGAACAACTCACGCCCACCATGAACAAGCCAAATCCATCAGAATCAAGTCACACCCATCATGAACACATGACATCCATCAGCATCATGTTGCAAACAAACATCAGAAACAAGTGACATCCTCCAGAAAGATGTAGCAAGCATCATGTTTAAAAAAACAACAGTGCCATACAGTACTGTACTGTACAGTACTGTAGTGTCCACTCCATGAACTTTAGAAAGGTAGAACCAGCCAGCACAGAAACAGCATAAAAAAGAAAGTTCCCTTACTTTGATTGAAGTGAAGGTAGTCTCTTTGGTTGTCAAAAGTTGCTGTTCAAACCTGGATCAGATGGGACTGCTTATGCAGCAGTGCAACCATCAATGTGAACATGTGAGTTCAGAGAAGCCGACGTAAGATATGAGTTCAGGGCAGGTGTGAGGTCCTGATGTGATGGAGGATGCTGGAGGATGCAGGATGATGCAGGAACAAGCAGCATCATTCAGAGGTAAGATGTGAGTTCAGTTCAAGTGTTTGGTCCTGATGTGATGGAGGATGCTGGAGGATGCAGGATGATGCAGGAACAAGCAGCATCATTCAGAGGTAAGATGTGAGTTCAGTTCAAGTGTTTGGTCCTGATGCGAGGATGCAGAAGGTATGCATGGTCAGACAGGCGTCCAGGTGTCTGACATGGGTCAGTGATGCCACTGGAGGCAGGAGAGCTGGTCTGTCTGTGAACACAAACAACACACATGTTGAAGTGAACATTACACACAGAGAGATGACACCCCCCCACACACACACATGCACAAGTTGTGAAAAGGCCTCACGTTCATGTGGAGGAGAGGAGGCAGCGCACGGGTGTTCAGACTGTGGTCAGACAGGCGTCCAGGTGTCTGACATGGGAGGAGGCATGGAGGAGGCATGGAGGAGGCATGGAGGAGGCATGGAGCATCCCCTCAGTCAGTGTGATTTCATTGCACCCACGAGGGTTAATCCCCTCAGTCAGTGTGATGCCAGTACACCCAGGAGGGTTAATCCCTCAGTCAGTGTGATGCCAGTACACCCAGGAGGGTTAATCCCTCAGTCAGTGTGATGCCAGTACACCCAGGAGAGGAGGGAACGCAGCAGGTGTCACTGTTAGAAAACAGAAATTTGTAAGTTAACATTATGTACTGTACTGTAATGAAACATATGAAACCACACAGACAGCAAGGTGTTGTGCTTACAGATAAATTAAACACATCCAAAAACAACTTGTCCTTACTGTGATGTTTGTGTGCTGATGTTTGGACCAGGGGGCGGCCTTTCCACAATGCTTTGGAGGGATGCTGTGGACATGACAAGACACAGGTGGATGATGAAATGTAGCATGAAACTAAACAGAAAAGCAAAATTAAATTCACATTTCATTATGTACTGTACGGTACCTGGATGATGAAGCTGTGCAGGTTAGTGGGAGATGAGCAGGAGGTCAGTGAAGGTAGGTGTTGCAGAGGCTGGCTGGAGAGGAGGAGACGTCTGTGGACATGAACACAGACAGGTGGGTTAACAGATGAAGTAACATAAAAACAAAACACAAAATCAAAAAGTAAAAGCAAGTTTTCATTACCTTTGTGGAGGGGTGCAGAGGCTGGCTGGCTGAATGACTGGAGTGGAGAGGAGGAGGAGGAGGAGCAGGAGCAGCAGACGTCTGTGGACATGAACAGAGACAGGTGGGTTAACAGATGAAGTAACATAAAATAAAACAGAAAATCAAAATATAAATGCAACATTTCTTTACCTTTGGGGACAGGTGCAGGGGAAGGACGGAGGGATGTTTACTGGGGAGAGGGTGAGCTGGATCTGGAGCTGGAGCTGGAGCTGGAGATGGAGATGTCCATTGACGGCTGGCTTGCAGCAGCAGAGGTGGATGGCTGTGCAGCAGCAGAGGTGGATGGCATTTCCTCTGCTGCTTCTGCTGCTCCAGCAGATCCTAGAGTCGCTGCAGTGGCCGTGGCTGCAGTGGCCGTGGCTGCAGTGGCCGTGGCTGCAGTGCCCGTGGCTGCAGTGCCCGTGGCTGCAGTGCCCCTCGTTACAAACTGCAGCATGCTGCTCTGCGCGGCCTCCTGTTTTTTTTCCTCTAGGATCTGCCGGTAACAAGCCAGACCGTCACGGACAGCTCGGGAGGCCCTGGCGAACCTCTCCCCATCCTCGTCCAGTGCCTCCAACTGGTCCAAGACGTGCTGCTGCTCCTTAAAGATCTTGGCCAAGACCTGCCTCGTGAAGACCTTGGCCGGAGCGGTTGGCCTTTCTTCTTGCTGCCTCCTCCTCTACCGGCTGCCTATCCAGCTGCTGCAGGTCCGCAGTCGTAAGCTCCTCGCCTTCTTCAGCCAGCAACTCCCGAACATCTTCAGCCTCAATCTCCAATTGCATCCTCCTACTCATCTCCACCACACTCTCAATCACACTGCTGATTGAGTCCACGGGCTCAAGTGAGGGATCAAAAAACTGTGGACAGAGCTTTTTCCACACACCGTTAAGTGTGCTCTCCCTCACCTGAAGCCAGGACGAATCAATGTGTTGCAGAGCATGGCGCAGGTTGTACTTCTTCCAGAAGTCCTTTAACGTGAACTCTGGAGAGTCGTCTGTTTCCAACAAAGCACTGCGGATGACCCTCTGAAGGTAGTAGGCCTTGAAGGTCGATATCACCCCCTGGTCCATTGGCTGGATGAGACTGGTGGTATTGGGTGGCAGGTACACCACCCTCACATTTTGGTTGAGGTCAGTCAGATTTGCGGGGTGACCCGGTGCATTGTCCAACAACAACAGGATGTTAAAGCGAATGCGCTGTCGTTTGCAGTAGCACTGTACGTCCTTGACGAAATGTTTGGTAAACCATTTTGAGAACACCTCTTGGGTAACCCAGGCCTTACGGTTGGATGCCCAATACACCGGCAGTTCGTTCTTATTCATACGGTGTAAGGCCCTGGGGTTCTCATAATGGTTTACCAACAGCGGCTTTAACTTGCAGTCACCAGCAGCATTCGCTCCGAACAGCAACGTGATCCTGTCTTTCCCCACTTTGTGGCCCGCTGCTGTTCTTTCCTCCCTGCTGATGTAGGTGCGGTCGGGCAACCTCTTCCAAAATAGACCAGTCTCATCAACATTGAACACCTGCTGCGGTGTGTATCCCCCCTCCCTTATTATGGCTGCCAGTTTTTCTGGGAATGCGGCTGCTGCCGCCGCATCACCACCTGCTGCCTCTCCTGGTGAAAAAAAACACACACAGGACAAGATTAACCACATGTTACACTGTGTTAAAAATTAAAGCACAGATGAAATGTTTCACTTACCTTGGATTTTTATGCTGTGCAAATTAGCCCTTTGTCGGAACCGATTAAACCACCCCCGTGACGCATGGAAGTCGGGCACCTCCACGCCCTCCCCCATCTCTGCTTTGATATCCTCGTAAATTTTGAGGGCTTTCTCCTGCATCATCATCAAATTTAACGGGATATGCCTCTGGTTGCAGTCCTCTATCCAAAGGACTAGAAGTTGTTCATGAAAAGACAGGTGTGTTAAAACATGAACTGTACTGAACATTACAGAAACATAAAAATTATTTTTAATAAAAGTCTTGTGACCGTGTGTTAAACGTCTCAGGTAAACAAAGCACACCTGTAAACAAACATCTCAGGTAAACAAAGCACACCTGTAAACAAACATCTCAGGTAAACAAAGCACACCTGTAAACAAACATCTCAGGTAAACAAAGCACACCTGTAAACAAACATCTCAGGTAAACAAAGCACACCTGTAAACAAACATCTCAGGTAAACAAAGCACACCTGTAAACAAACATCTCAGGTAAACAAAGCACACCTGTAAACAAACATCTCAGGTAAACAAAGCACACCTGTAAACAAACATCTCAGGTAAACAAAGCACACCTGTAAACAAACATCTCAGGTAAACAAAGCACACCTGTAAACAAACATCTCAGGTAAACAAAGCACACCTGTAAACAAACATCTCAGGTAAACAAAGCACACCTGTAAACAAACATCTCAGGTAAATAAAAAAAATTAATGAAACTGTACAGTGCATACAGTACAGTATTAAAAATACTGTCCAGGTATTTCTTAAATAATTTCCTATCTAAAAGACGCAATACGTACTGTTAATAAAAAAATAAATTTTCTTACCCATCAGACGCTCAATCTCTGTGATAACACCCGTGCGTTGCTTCGTTATCACCGTGGACTTCAATGGGGCTGCTCCTCTCACGCTAGCTAAAATGCGCTCGCGGTCAGCCTTTATGGTGCTGACTGTTGAACTGACCTAAAATAAAAAATAAAATGTCATTAACTAACAGACGCTTGCCGTGCGCTGCATGCTTATTACGGTGCTTATTACTGTACGGTGTTCATCTGCGCAGGGACTAGAAGCGCTCACGTTCCGCCATTACAAGTCTTCATCTGCGCAGCCACGTGTACAGTAAAACACTCGCTAACAAGCGCTCACGTTCCGCCATTACAAGTCTTCATCTGCGCAGCCACGTGTACAGTAAAACACTCGCTAACAAGCGCTCACGTTCCGCCATTACGAGTCGTGCTAACGGTGGTACAGTACTCACCAGGTTCAGAGCTTTGCAGATGGAGGACGTCGACTCTCCCCTGTCCGCTCGTTGGATGATGTCCAGCTTCTGCTCCAGCGTGATGGCCTTACGCTTTTTCGGTGCGCTAGCACCAGCAGAAGAAGCTCCGCGTTTAGAAGACATGCTTCGAAGACGCTAAGGGATGCTAATGAATGCTAACAAATGCTAAGAAATGCTAACGAATTACGAACTGTACTCAATGTCTCTCAAATCGCCAAACTGTAGACCCACGCGGCTGCTTTCGCGCTGTTCGCTTATGTAGTACCTGATGAAATCAATCCGCCTTTGATTTTTAGGGGTGGGGGTACAGTAAAGTAGTGCCTATGTAACCTTCCGCTGCTGTACATACTTTTCCATTTGTCACGCGAAACATACCCCACCCCCCCCAACCCCACCCACCACAGCGTGCCCGCCATGTGCAGTGTGCATGTCCAGTCCAAGTCCAGTGCAGGTGCATGGTTAAATCGCCCATCCCCCAACCCGAAACCAACCATGGCATCCCCCAACCCGAAACCAACCATCGCCCATCCCCCCCGAAACCAACCCCCTCCACTCCACCTCCCCCGCCCCCCCACATTCCACCTCCTGCCCCAAACTCTCCTTCGAAACATGACATTCAGCCGTCGGCACGAACACTCGGTTCTCGTAAAACAGAACAATGGTTTCTAACGGAGTTTTCTCGTAAACACGGAATTTTCATCTCGTTATTCGGAGCAATGGTTTCTAACGGAGTTTTCTCGTAAACACGGAATTTTCATCTCGTTATTCGGCGCAATGGTTTCTAACGGAGTTTTCTCGTAAACACGGAATTTTCATCTCGTTATTCGGAGCAATGGTTTCTAACGGTAAATTCTCGTAACTCTGGAATTTTCGCTCGTATCTTGGAACGACGCTTTCTAATGATGTTTTCTCGTAAAATCGGAACGGCAGCTCGCAAGTCGGTAGTTTGGTTCCTGGAAGCTCTCGTAAAGCCGGGCGCTCGCAGATCAGAGCGCTCGTAAATCGGGGACTACCTGTAATGAAAAGTGTGTTATAAATTGAATTAATTATTATTATTATTATTATGAGGGACCACGCGCACGGGTGTGGACGTCCGTCCATGGGCACGAGTTAGGATGCCATTATTTAGTTCATGCTGTTTGCGCAGTTTAGAGTAGACAGTACGCAGGAACTTCTTAGGTTTCGGCCAATGTTTCTCTGTACGTTTACCTCTTTCTGCGTAATTCAGGTGTGTCACAACTGTTGGCACAGTCGCAAGCGTGTCCGACCGGTCAGACTGCGACGGGTCACTGTTGTTGTGGCGTGTGTCTTCCCACCTCATGACTGAAGAGGTGCTCTTTGAGTCAATAAGAACTATGTCATCTCTGAGTAGTTCTAGATACAAAAGCTCTTGAACCAAGGTTTCATCGAAAGCATGGCTGATAGCTGAATTATCTGTCCCAGAGGACAGTACAGCGTCCTCGGTGTGGGATCCTTGGATCTCCACACCTTCCTCTACCTGTGGTAGGAAGTGTGAGTTCACCCCCCTTTTGTTTGAGGAGGGGTCCTCAAAATCCGTAACAATGGAGTCCAAGTGACTGTCAGCGTGTTGTAGACTGTCACTTTCAGGACTCAGATGTCCTTGAACCAAGACTTCACTGAAATCTTGGCTGTATGCCGAATTACCTATCCCATAGGACAGTACAGCGTCATCGGTGTGAGACCCTTGGATCTCCACACCTTCTTCTACCAGTGGTAGGTAGTGTTCAGTGAGTGCTGAAGGTGTCAGTTCGCAGAGGAGGTGCTTGTGATGGGCCAGAGTCTGGTCCAACTGTTGAGTCTCCTCTGTCTCACCTGTATTTGGAGGTTCACTTACCGGGCTTGTGGTCTCGGTTGGGGAATCCCATGTGACCTCAGCGGTACCTGTTGTTAGACAGTCAGTGTCCTGACCTTGGGGAGGTACCTCGATTGGCAGTGGACTGCTCACTGTGGCCCACATTGTCTGATTGCCATAATTTATAATCGCTTCAAAGCGATTTATAAAATCTTGGCCAACCACAAATGGAGTCTGGAGTGAGTCAAGTTCAGACACATATACCGGGTGGTATAGTGACATTTCGCCAATCTGCATGTGAACCATGGCTATTAGGGTTGTTCTCGTCTTTGCGAGGCCCTGTTGCTCACCATAAGTGTCTTTCACAAAGGGTATTTGCCTGTCAACATCGTTAGCGGCGGTCCTTAGCTCCTCAAACAGTTCGGCTGACATGGTAGACACGTCTGAGCCGCAAACCAGGAGTGCTTCTTGCGCGAGGACCCCTTCCAATGTGAGTGGCAGGTAAGCTCTCTTAGCTATCCCCCTTTTTATAAAGTTACACAGAAACCGTTTAGGTTTTTTCACACGTTTCTGTGTACGTGTGACTCTGTCTGTGTAATCATCGTCGCTGTCAGCATCATGATGGCTGTCTGCCTCATGACCTTCAGGATGTGGATTTTCAGCAACTTGTTTGCTGTCAGCATTTTTGTCAGTGTTGACGATGTTGTCAACTGTGTGCACTGAGTCGTTGCAAAAGGCAGTGCTGCGCGTCGCTTCGTCAGGTTGAACAACGATGTTTGTGTTATCATCAAGGACAACGTCACACGTTGTGTCAGCTTGGTCAACCACTGTAACATTCAAATCATTTGACAAACAACTCACAACCTCAGTCACGTCCACGCGCGGAGGCGCCGTTTCCATAATCTGGAGCATGTGTGACTCTTTGCATGTCTCGAACTGTGCAGTTCGAGGGGCAGGGGCAGGAGGGCCGCTTCTCGGGGGTACATGTCGGGACAGACCATTTTTCAAAGGGTCACGGTTCCCAGACATCAACTTCTCTCGAAGTTCACCCACTGTGAGACCTAGGTGAGAACTCTTTTGGTTCGATCTGAACCATCTTGGTTCACCTAGAGAGCGAACACCTACCTTGTGTGGTTCTCTGCTCATCTCAGGGTTTTCAACCTGAGGGGCAGGGGTAGAACTCCCTGTGAACCGATCAGAGTCAATGTTCCAGCTGGACACAATCTGTGGTTTGTTATCATGAAAAACGTGTTTACTCTCGCACTCTGTAGGAGAGGGAACCTCTTCTATTTTCTGCGAGCGGGATGTGACCTTTTGACCTGGGCACACCACTGAGGGTGTTTTTCGCTGTTCGAGCATGTCAAAAAATTCCATAGCACATTGTTTAATTTCTGCCATGGTACTCTCTTTGCAATTAACATTGAAGCGAACACATTTCATTATGAAAGGTATTAGATTCAAAGTGAAACGACTTTTAAACAGGTAATCTTCCTCAATTCCAGGGACAGTTTTGTCCCCTGTGTAAGCAGAGAGGAGCCTGTCGTAAAACACCAGGGGATGTTCACCTGGTTCCTGAAGGACGTTCTTTGCAGCCAAGTACCTATCAAATGATGAAACAAGCCCACAATTTGTTGATGCACCTGCTAGAACGTCCATCTTTGTACTGATTTTCTGTGAAAAATCAAGTAAAGTGGGACTTCAAGAAGGTGTAACACTGAGAGTTTCAGAGAGATGCAGAGAGGTGTACTTGAAGGTCAAGACAGAGGGCCTATATCACTACACCAGAAAGAGTTCAAATGATTACAGGATAACAGTGCAGTGGTCTGTTCATTTTTATACAGCTGCATGTTTGATGACATTTTACTCACCTGTTATTTCTTCAGGGGGTTGAAGGAAGAATCTCCTTGAATGTCGCAGGTTGAAACTTCAACACAGGCAGTGGACTGAGGTACAGCGAGGCCTAGTAGAACTAGCTAGCTTATCAACTGTCCAGTAGCATGTTGTTCTGCTACGGGAGGTTGTTCTCTGTTTTGTCTGTTTCCCATATCCAAGATGTAATGTAGGAACATAATCCACGGAGTTTGGCCATGCCAGATAAAAAATACTGATTACACACTTTGCTGTTTTGTGTCGGGGTGAAGTCAAAGTCAAGTCAAAGTCAACTTTATTGTCAGAACTGCAATATGCACAGGACATACACAGGATTGAAATTGTGTTTCTCTCAGTCCCTCGGTGCAACAGTAACCATTTAAACACTAAAACACTGAAACATTTAATAAACATAAGCATAAAATAGTAAAAGTGTAACACTGTCCTGAGTTTTTGCATAGTAGTATAAAAGTATGAAAATTTACACCAACACTAAAACACTAAACATTTAATGAACATAAGCATAAAATGAAATAATAAAAGTGTAATACTGTCCTGAGTTTTTGCATAGTAGTATAAAAAGTATAAAAAGTATATCTATAAAATAAACTGAAGGTTCTAGCATTGACATTTGCAAAGAGTGGCAAAGCAGCGTACACAGTATATGTATGAAGTCCTGCCGGCGAAGCGCTTGAAGCCACATCTTCCTTCTTTTAGAGAGTCAGAGAGTCAGAGTCAGAGAGTCTTTATTGTCATTTGCACCGCATGTGGTACATGTGATGAAAACGAGATTATGTACACGGGGTCCCAGTTACATCCAACAACAAATGCAAGAGAAAAACAGTAATAACATCTAGAATTAACTAAGAAAAACATCAACTAGTAATACACTAAGCCCTAATATAGTGGAAAAACATCATTATAAACAGCAGCACGAACATGAGTCTGTATGAGCAGATGGTCACAGATGAACACAGCAACAAGAAAACAGATCAGCATCAGCATGATGTGATATTTTGCAGTGTTTATTTTTATTTTATTTTTATTTATTCATTCATGAGTCTAACAGCCTCAGGGTAGAAGCTGTTCCTCAGTCTAGTGGTTCTACATTTGATGCTCCTCAACCTCCGTCCTGAGGGGAGTGGGGCAAAGAGTGAGTGTGCTGGGTGAGTGAGGTCTTTCATGATGCAGGTGGCTCTTTTCCTGCATCTGGAGGTGTAAATGTCTGTGATGGTGGGGAGACTGACTCCAACAGACTTCTGTGCAGCCTTCACCACTCTCTGTAGAGCTTTCCTCTCTGCAACTGTGCAGCCTCCATGCCACACGTTGATGCTGGAGCACAGGACGCTTTCCACTGCACACCTGTAGAACGAGGTGAGAACTGGGCTGCTCAGACCAGCACGTCTCAGTCGTCTGAGGAAGTAGAGTCTTTGATGACCTTTCTTGATCAGGCTGGTGGTGTTGTTGGTCCAGCTGAGGTTATCATTCAAGTGTACACCCAAGTATTTGTAGCTGGAGACCACTTCCACTGCAGATCCACCTATTTTCAGTGGGGCGTGGGTGTGTTTATTCCTTCTGAAGTCCACAATCATCTCCTTTGTCTTCTTCACATTCATGTGAAGATTATTCTCTTTGCACCAGCTCTCCAGGTGTTCCACCTCCTGTCTGTAGCTGGACTCATCATTGTTTGTGATGCATCCCACCACCGCTGTATCATCTGCAAACTTAACAATATGACAGCCTGGAAGTGTGGCTGTACAATCATATGTGAGCAGAGTGAACAGAAGGGGGCTCAGCACACATCCTTGAGGAGAGCCAGTGCTGAGGGTTATGGTGGAGGAGGAGAAGTTGTGAATCTTCACGGACTGTGGTCTGTCTGTTAAGAAGTCTAGTACCCAGTTACAAATGGAGGGGCTTAGTCCAAGTGTAGATAGTTTGTCTATCAGAGTTTGGGGGATCATGGTGTTGAAGGCAGATGTGAAGTCCACAAAGAGCAGACGCACGTATGAGTCCTTCTGATCCAGGTGGGTGAGAGCAGTGTGGACCACGGAAGAGATGGCGTCCTCTGTTGATCGGTTCTCGCGGTATGCATATTGATGAGGGTCCTCGTTGATGTTGACGGTTGCCTTGATGTGGGACATGACCAGTTTCTCAAAACATTTAGCGACTATCGGGGTGAGGGCCACTGGTCTATAGTCATTCAGACCAGTCACTGTGGAGCTCTTTGGGACTGGGATGATGGTCGCGGTCTTCAGGCAGGTGGGAACTGACTCCAGTGCAAGTGAGGTGGTGAAGATGTCAGCCAGCACCTCACAGAGCTGGTCCGCACATTCCTTTTAGTCGCTTTACTCGACTTTTCTAGAGGGACTTGGTAAAACGAACAAGTCTCACCTATTTCTTTTACTCGTTTACGTTGCCTCGAAGAATTATAAACACAACAAAAGTCATATTTCCCCATCGCGACCGATGGCAGTAATGAAAACACTCCAGTAGGGTTAGGCGGCGTTAGCCCCAGGTTCTGGTAAATTCTTGAAAAATGCGAGTGCGCATGTGCGATGACGTCAACTGGTAAAAGGTCTATTATGTCTTGAGAGTGCACGCTGTAGCTGCACTCACGTAGTTTTATGTAGGAGGAGATGTATGAAGGCAACAGACCAAGAATTGATTTAAAGATGAAAATGTGCCAGTGAGAGAGTCTGTGTGAAGTTCATGGTGACTACGGTAAATGACCAATGAATACAGAGCGCAGTGATGGGTACTTGTTCTGAAGTCGTACGTGGGGGCAGCAGCTTGATCAGGGAGGCCCAGACATTTCTTTCCACAGCCACCTCTTCCAGCTCTTCTGGGAGGATTCCAGGGCATTCCCAGACCAGCAAAGAAACATTCTCTCCAGCATGTTTAGGAGCATCCCTGAGGTCTCCTTCCAGCAGTTAATCATGACCAGTCCAGAGCACCTTCCTAGGGAGGCACTGTTACCAAATGCCCGAACCACCTCAACTGGCTCCTCTCTGTGAAGGAGCAGCGGCTCTGCTGTGACTCTCTCCGGGATAATTGAACTTTTCACCTTATATCTAAGGGGAGAGCATACCCTGTCGAGAAATGCCTATGGACTGCTTGTGTCTGTAAATCTCATTGTTTTGATATCCACCCAGAGTTTGTGACCACGTGTAAGGATAGAAATGTAGACCGACTGGTAAACAGAGAGCTTTGCCTTGCAGCTCAGCTTCACTACAATGGAGAGGCACAGAGTCCATAATACTGCTGAAGCTGTACCAATCTGCTTGTCAAGCTCACACTCCATTCTTCCCTCCTTATGAGCAATACTCTGAGATATTTAAACTCTTCCACTTAAGGCAACACCTCATTCCTGACCTGGAGAGGACAGTGTACCCTTCAGACTGAGGACTTCAAATGTGGAGGTGCTGATTCTCATCCTAGCTGCTTCACACTCTGCTGCAAACCGCCCCAGTGAGAGCTGGAGATCCCGGCATAATGATGCCAACAGGACCACATCATCTGCAAATAGCAAAGACTGAGCCCACCCATTGGCTACCAAAAAATGTGTCTATAAAAATTATGACGATGAGCAGCCATGGCGGAGTCCAACTCCCACCCTGAAGGAGTTGATCTTATTGCCAACAATGTAAACAAGATCCGATAATTCTCAATCAGGTCATCTGGACAGTTTATTTTTAGTAGAAACGTTTCACCCTCACTCCAGAGGGCTTTGTCAGTCAGAGTAGTTCCAGCACACTGTTCCCCCACCAAGCCGTAAACAACTTAAGTGGACCAACCAGTTTGCTGGAGCCAAGATGGTTTCTGGAGGCCGTCCTGTCCCTCGTCGACTCCTCCCAGGCAGGCAGCCACAGCCAAAGTGGTTCAAGACAAGAAAGTTCATGCTCAGTAATCCAGGTATAAACAAGACTTTTGCGTGATTTGTTGGGACTGAATCATGATTGTGACATCTCCTGTTTAGGAAGTATTTAATATACAGTACAAAAGCACACTTCTATTAGTGTTTTTACTGCAGTATGGCATTTCACAAAACTACTCTTCTGGGCTCATTTTATTATTTTTATGGGAGTGGGGTATGCATAAGAGAAGCAGAGCACCACGTCTGTAGCGTTTTAGCTGGTGCGTCTGTTTTGCATGCCGTGCCACTAGCACTACATCAGTGTGGGCATTTGTCAACAGAGGTGGGGGGGTTGGGATGAAGGACATTTTGGTAGGTGGGACACTCTTTCTGTTGACAGTGCACACCTAAATAGAGGAAGTAGAGGAAACAATGATGCATTCTGGGTAAATGACTTGGACTTATGCAAGTTGCTCTAGAGCAAGCTCCGTTTAACATGAATGTCAATTTTGGACATTACCTTCAGTCCTTTAATTGAACAGGAGCTGAGGAAATAAGACCCAGACCAGTGGTCATTATGTACGTTGCAGGAGTTTCAGAGAAACTGAGATGTTTATTTTCTAAACATATTGTCCCAGTGGCTTTTAAACCCCAAAATACATTACAGCAAAGACTGGTTCATCCCAAAGATCCAGTCCCTCGGCACAAACAGAGTAATATTGTGTATGCTGTTCAGTGTCAGGAGGGCTGTGATCAGTCTTATATCAGGGAAACTAAACAGCCACTGGCCAAAAGGATGGACCAGCACAGAAGAGCAGCATCATCAGGTCAGGACTCTGTGGTCTACAGTCATCTCCACGCCAGTGGTCACTCTTTCAGGGATGAAGATGTTCACATCCTTGATAGAGAGGAACGTCAGTTTGAGAGGAGTGAAGGAAGCCATCTTTGTGAAACTGAAAGGTCCATCATTAAACAGAGGTGGAGGCCTCCGTGTTCAACTGTCCCCCTCTGCTGACATTGCTAGTATCTCAGCCCTCTGTGAATAGCAAGCGACCATCCGGGCACAAACAACCAGTTGTTAGGCTGATGGCCCTCCTTCAGCATGTGAGCAGCTATAATAATAATAATAATAATAATAATGAATTCAATTTATGCCGCACTTTTCATTAATAAAAATCTCAAAGTGCTAACTAGCTAGTTTAACAACAAACTGGTTGATTCACTATGAGAATGTGCTCTTTATAAGCTTAGTACAGCTCCTTAGCTGAAGAAGTCTTTCGGACGAAAGACGAAACGTTTCTACAATTTTTTTTGTTGCACATATCCAGACTGAGGACCTGACAAATTTTTTTTAGATAAAAGACGAAACATTACAGCAAAGAAACATCTTTCCAGAAGACCTGACTTAAAGCTGCTATATGTAATTTTCTGTAGAGCGCAGTACTTAGAAATATTTTCAACAGGGAAAAGCATTCTGCTCCCTCCCCCTCAGAGCCATATATGGCTCTGCTCCCCCGTGCTCTGCTGAACTTGAGATCAGCTCCGCCTCCGCTGCATGTCCTCTCGGAGCCACTGCATATTCTGTGTTTATATGTTAATAAAACGTTCTAAAAAAATAAAATAAAACCATGGAGCGCCGGTCCAGCACAACAGCAGAGCCTCGGGCAGCCACGTTGAACCCTAGTTTAATTCGCTCGTGACAATTTCATTTCCTCATTCATTCCAGTCAGCGGAGGGAGCGGAGCGGAGCGAGGAGGAAGCGATTATTTGACTTTTGGCAAAAAAAAAAAAGTCCAGAAAAGGGATGAAGAAGGGGAATTTAATACATTTGTGTCACATACAAAACAGTTTTGCATCGCTTTGCAATTCTTTGAATGAGAACGTGCCGCGGCCGCTGCGGGCTGACGGGGG
>JBBPBX010018836.1:0-20708 GCA_038048925.1 Garcialebias charrua
AGCTGAAAATCCTCCTCCTGGACTGTGTTGGACAGAGAGTCTCCTTGTTAGCCGGGGCTAAACATGGAGGTACTCGTGAGCCCGCTAGCGGTGCTAAGATGGGCCCTCGAGCAGCACAGCATTGGTAAAAAACACTTAGTTATGCGATGAATTCTACCGTCAATTTGGCCGGACAGGATAGCGGAAAAGGCTAAATATGAGAAGGTTAGCTAGCAAGCAAGGCCAAGCATTTTCACAAACCTCACGATAAAGTCCTTCGTTGTCTGCTCGTAGCCGCACTAATCGTGTTAGTAGCGCTGTCTTCTGCCACGTGTTGTCGTGGGTACCTCTGGTTAGCCATGCTAACCGTGGGAGCTAGCCAGATAGCAGCAGAGTTACTCCATTTCCATTCTCCTTTCTCCGGGGTCATCCGCGAGAAAAGCTTTGAGTACCCTTGCGTGTAGCATCCCTGAGCAGAACGGACAGGCCTTGTGGGTGTCCGTTGCTGAAAAGTGGGGTATCAGGATCCGCTGAAGCAGGTTCGGGAGCCGGAGCTCACACCGTAAAAAAAAACTGTCGTTTTTACAGGAAAACGCTGGCAGCTGTGGTTACCAGAGTTTTCCTGTAAAAATTACGGGCACAACGTAATTAAATATACAGAGAAAATATGTAAATTAACTTACAGTGATTGACACTGTAAATTTACATTATTATTCTGTTAAGTCAACACAAATTAAATGTTAATTTTACATAGTTTTGTTCTACATAAGAAGACCCTTTCCTGTATTTCTGTTAATTTACATTATTAGTCTGTTAAGTTAACACAAATTAAATGTTAATTTTACATAGTTTTGTTCTACATAAGAAGACCCTTTCCTGTATTTCTGTTAATTTACATTATTAGTCTGTTAAGTCAACACAAATTAAATGTTAATTTTACATAGTTTTGTTCTACATAAGAAGACCCTTTCCTGTATTTTTTACCTCTAATAAATGTTTTTACTACATCAAAAACTGGCTAAATTTACTGGGAAATATCAACCAAAAAACTAATTTAAACTGGTAAAACCACAGTAAAATTTTGTATGTAAAATAATGGATATTTTGTGTTTTTTGTTCATCGCTAATAATAATCAAATTATATGGTGAGTTACTTTTTAAACCCGCTAATTGACTACCAGTACTACTACTGTCATTAAAAAACATGCAAAATGTATCATGGAATGAGAGGTACATATCACTTTAGAAAAATTTATTGACACAATTTTTAAACAATTCAGCGACTCCGATTTAATCCACAATCAAAAACTCAACTCTTTTAGTCAAGACAGTTTTCAATTAACAAAAAAATGCCAGGCAAAAAGCTTAAAAGAAATTAAATGTAAATGTTTCCATTTTTAGCAGTTCTCTTAATACTTTAAACAAAAAATGTGTAAATGTGGAAACAAAAACTTGCAGTGTTTCAATGAACAGTCCACAGAGCCGAAACTTCAAATATGTTTTCCTGCCAACAGTCCAAAAAACAAAAACTTGCAGTGTTTCAATGAACAGTCCACAGAGCCGAAACTTCAAATATGTTTTCCTGCCAACAGTCCAAAAAACGAAAACTTGCAGTGCTTCAATGAACAGTCCACAGAGCAGAAACTTCAAATATGTTTTCCTGCCAACAGTCCAAAAAACGAAAACTTGCAGTGCTTCAATGAACAGTCCACAGAGCAGAAACTTCAAATAGTTTTTCCTGCCAACAGTCCAAAAAACAAAAACTTGCAGTGTTTCAATGAACAGTCCACAGAGCAGAAACTTCAAATATTTTTTCCTGCCAACAGTCCAAAAAACAAAAACTTGCAGTGCTTCAATGAACAGTCCACAGAGCAGAAACTTCAAATATTTTTTTCCTGCCAACAGTCCAAAAAACAAAAACTTGCATACCTCTTCATTGAACAAGTTGAGTCCACAGAGAGAGTCCTTATTTAGGTGTCACACCACTCGTGATCGGTGATTTCCTGTATCAGGGTGAGGACTCGGGGGTTCACGTTGAGACGACACTTGGAGTTTTTGTTCTCCACTTTGGTTCCCTTTTCTGGATTTATTCGAAAAAAACACCTGTTAAAAGAAAAGACGACCATCATAATTATTTAGAAGTTTCAGTAAAGTAAAATACATATTTAAAAAAGCTAAGTTTGGTCCTCTGGACATTCAAAAAAACAAAACAAAAAAGTAGAAACATTGGCCCTCATTCACGAACCGTTCGTACGCACAGATTTGTTCTTAAACTGTGCGTACGAGTGATTTAGGATCATTTGCGGCATTCAACAATGTTTTCGTATCCTACGATTTTTTTCAGATACGAACAAAATTTACGAGTGGTCCGGACCTGTCGTATATTTTAGGAGCGTCAGTCTGCTGTCATCCAGACGGAATTTCTCCACTAATAACTTCATATTTCATTATTTAGAAAATATTTAGAGTTTAAAAAAGTCACGCACCACAATTGGTCTTGACAATAGGTTTTGTTTGAAGTCGAATTATATTTTTAAATGTAATAATGACTAACTTATTAAAGTATTTAAATTAAAATCAATTTGTTATCAATGCCGTTTTCTAACACTACAATATTAATATGAAGATCTCAAACTAAAACCAACTTAAATTATGAATTAATGTAAGTTTAATTTGTCTCGGTAACGCAGACTTTAGGTTGACCTCCTGTCGCAGTCATAGCTGTCAGATAGCTCAATCAGTAAAGCGTTGCGTCGTAGTGCAGAACTTTATGGGTTCGAGTCCCACATGGGACAACGTTTTTTTTTTCTCCTTTTAATTCATTCCAGATTTAAAAAACACAAGAAAACTATTTACAATACAACAAGAAATGAAGCATAAAGTCTTTAATCTGGAATGAATAAATAATCTAAAGAAGGAAGGGAAAAAAAATAGGCATACCTTGTGGGAATCGAACCCACGAAATCTCGATAACAGTGCAATGTTTTAACCAGTTAGCCACCAGTACACGTGTATATTTTAAGGTCCACATTTCTTATAAACAGACATTCTTTGTCATTAGTTGGTCATTTACTCCCATGAGTGACGCTGCTAATAAGGACAGATTTACTTTTCTCGATCAAGGAGAGCAAAACTTCAATCTCCGCACCGGTAGAGTTCTTCTTTTTTACTTTTCGCTGTCATTTTATGCACAAACACGTTTTGCCTCCGAGGCAGGAAACGTAGCCTTATATGGCGTTTTGAGGGGTGGGAATTATGTAAATGACCTCTCCGCGTGCACGCGCAGGTGGTTGGAACAGGTGGGATTCATCATATTTACGCAACCCATTTACACACTTTTCCTGAGGATAGAAGACTTTGTTGAATCTGACGTGGCATGTTCGTATGAACGCTTCGTACGAACAAAAGTAGGATAAATTTAGGATAAAAATACGAACATTTTCGTGAATGAGGGCCATTGTCGTCTTTCGTTCGAAAGACTTCCTCAGTCTGAGGCCCTGTTTACACGGCGCGTATTTTGAGTGGAACCGCTCCTTTATCTCTGCGGATGTGCTTATCATTGACATGAGTCCACTGGGCCCCCTCTTTGACTCCGATGGTTTTTGAACTCACCCTGCAGAGTGGAGGTTTTTCGCTGACCCCCCGTTGATAATGTAAACATCTCCCGCTGATCTTTTGTTTGAACACATGCGCGCAGCACGCATGCTCGGACAGTCAGGGCAGGCAGACATTTCACGTGTCACGCTGCAAAATATGTGCTATATAATAACAGTTTAACAATAACAGTATTTATGTTAGCGTGGGAGATATATAGTAATCTGAGCTATCTATCTGGACTCGTTACGTTATTTAAACAATGCGTAACGTAAAATGAAGACACCAGGTTTATTTATTTATTCATTCAACACCACAAACTGTACGTCACACAAACACTGAGAATTTAACTGAACACTATTAAAACACGTTAACTGAACTGTAAATATGTTAATGAACTAGACTCTTGCTGTGTTTTCATCTGGACCCCATCAGAACCGGTCCGCCTGTTGGAACGACAGCTTCTCCACCTCGCAGAAAAAAAGAAATAAATAAAAGCTCAGTTCGTTGTTGTGTGATCAAAGTAAACACAAGCAAAAATTAAATTAAGAACGTTGATTTACCTGCTGTAAGTCATGTTTTTCATGGAGTAAAGTCCGACATCATCCTCGTCAACTCTGTTCTGGTCCACAGTCCACTCAGCGTCTGGTGTGCAGCTTGTTAGATGAAGAGGTCCCACTTGGTGTCAAATCTGTCGACTCTTATCCAAAATTCAGCTTTAACTTGTTGTTAACTTGTTGATAGCTCAACGTTTAGTCCAGAAGAACGCAGCAGTCTGCCAGCAGAGTGAGGCAGCACGCATGTGCAGTGGGTGAAGGTTCACCAGCACGCATGCACAGTGGGTGAAGGTTCAAAAATCCACAGCGCTAACTAATGACCGGGCATGGTAACTACTGTACAGTGAATTCATGAAAGGAGGAGGGGGGGCATGAGGGAGGGGGGAGATTCGAGCGGACCCATGTCAACGCAAAACTTTTCATCTAATTAACATACCCAAAACCTCCGTTTCCCCCCACAGTGTCTGTGTAAACAGGGCCTGAGTTGCTGTATTCAGCTCAGTCTTATAAATATCACCTTCTCACAGTGGATCAACCAGTTGGCTGATGACAGACAAAACCAGTTGCTCACATGATCAAGGAGGACCATCAGCCTAACGATAGATCGTTAACACCCTGATGGTTATTGCTATTCACAGAGGGCTGAGTGATACTAGCAATAACAGCATTGTAAGAGGGAGACAGTTGAACCCGGAGGCCTCCACCTCTGTTTAATTATGGACGGTTTCTTTTCACAAAGATGGCCTCCTTTACTCCTCTCTCAAACCAGTGTTCCTACGAACGTGGCCATCTTTGTGAAAAGAAACCGTCCATCATTAAACAGAGGTGGAGGCCTCCGGGTTCAACTGTCCCCATCTTACAATGCTGTTATTGCTAGTATCACTCAGCCCTCTGTGAATAGCAAACAACCATCAGGGTGCTAACAATCCATCGTTAGGCTGATGGTCCTCCTTGATCATGGGAGCAGCTGGTTTCAGGCTGTCATCTGCAAACTGGTTGATCCACTGTGAGCAGGTGCTATAAGACTGAGCTGAATACAGCACCTCAGACTGAAGAAGTCTTTCAGACGAAAGATTAAACGTTTCTAGAGGTTTTTTTTTTTTTTTTTATGTCCAGAGGACCAGACTTAGCTTTTCTAGATTTTTCTACCTGGATTATTGAGCATGCATCTGGGTAAAATACATATTGTTTTATAGTATTACAAATTGAAAGCAAGCCATATTTATTTACCTTTGAAGCAATTCCAGAGTTGAAGCCAGCTCAGACGGATAATGGATGTTGAAACAATAGTAGCTCCCGAACATCAGGCACAACGCAGAAACGAAGGAGGGGATGTTTGTGTTGATAAGGGTCCGGTCCAGACTCAGCATGTACCTTGTTGAGGAATAGCATGACTGTCCTATAAAGAAAAAATAATAATTGAACAGGGTACCGTATATATTATTAGGTCCTATACTCGCATGAGAAAATCCATTAGTAGTACAACGTAATAAATTAGATATGAAGCAGACTTACCACAGACAATGATGGTTGGCATTAGAGCCACTTGCTCCAGTTGCACATCTTCTGCCAGACTCGTTTCATCTACCGGTACATAGAAGAACATGGACTCCTCCTTCTCATGAAAGTAGTTGAGGAGAAGCAGGACCATCTCTTTCACATCCTCTGAGCAGCCACTCTGCTGTCCCCGTAGCCTCTGAAGTCTTGCATAAGTCTGAAGGAACTTCTTGTTGTTCTTGACACAAACAGGGGTCAGGTAGTTGAGGAGCCTTTTTCCCTTCAAATCCAAGTTGCATATGAAGGTCTCCTTGAGGTCGTTCCCAGTGAGTTCCTTGAAGTGGATCGACATGCCAATTTCATCAAACAAAAATGGCCACTCCTCTCTGAGGCACTTGATACTTTTTTACAGTTCTTCTTGAAATTTAGTCCATGGAATTTCAAAATTGTCCTCCCAGTGCGAGTCAAGCTGTGGGCTGCTGGATGAGGTAGATGCTGAACTTTGGGGTGAAACTGAGAGCAATGACAGCGATTGGGCAGGTTAAGCTTCATCAGACGAAAGTGAGCTGTTTTCAGGTCTGTAAATTACAGAGAGGAAAAAAAAGGTTTACAATGTACAATATAAGAAGATGTCTATGCCTGTTTAGAACATTGTGCATGGGGCACAAAGTGTAAAATAATATGTTAAAATATTTCACCAACACATTTTTCATTATTTAGATCACATTCTGAGTGTTAACATTTTCTACTAACATTTTATTGTTCTGGGTTCTGTATATTTAAACATTTTTGTGAATGTCTGGTTTCTGGAATACACTGTTCTTAATTGTCCCTGATGACAGGCAGAGAACAAATCAGACGTTTTCATGCAGTCACAGATTTGACAGATCACTTCGTCTGTTAGGCTCATATTTTTTAATAAGGACATTACTTTCGATATGGTGTAGGCTTGACCTAACTCGTGAATATTTTGCATTTCCTCAACAATAATTTTTATAGTAGAAGCAGGTATGAGCATCTGCCCTTGCAGTTTAAGTTAAAAGACACACACATTTCTGAGATATGAGTCACTATCATTCTCTGGCATGTCAATAGCTTCACTGGCTGCTTGCATGGCTTCATGTGTGTTTTCAGAATTATCTGTGCTGGCAAGTGCACTTGAGGACTGAGGGCAAGTTTCCATGTACATGTCATCAATACTATCAGGGGAGCATGCTTTATGCTTCCTACACATATGAGAAGTAAATGACGACTTCTTTGTAAAGACATTCTTACAACCTTTAACTGGGCATGACACTGACCTGCCCTCTCCAATATGGTCATTTAAGTGAGACACTAGCTCTTTCACCATCATGAGAAAATGGTGGGCACATAATGCAACCGCGCATTTTAAATCGGCAACAACGGCTGTAGCTTGTGGCGCAGGTGCATTATGTAAATGATAAAAATGACCCTTGAAAGCAGAGTAAGTTGTAAATGTTTGACTACAGTTAGCACCAACACACTTGAAAAGACAACGAGGCTCATTCCTATCCATGCACTTTGCAATGTAGCATATACCCTAAGTTAAAGTGTCCAGTTTCTTTGTGCAAAAGACGCAGGTCATCATTTAAGAAAATTTGGTGGGTGTGTGATTTATCACACATTGGTGTAGCAGTCTTAAAAGCTAACGGCACTAGCTTAGAACAACATGTGCTAACATTAGCTTATTACATGTGCTTAGCTTAGCTTGCAACATGTGCTTAAATTAGCTTATAACATATGCTAACATTAGCTTACAACATGCGCTAACAGTTCAGCAGACATTCCCGGTAGGAAAAAAGTAAACGTAAAGCTTACGTGGAAATGTTATTTTCTCTGAATCAACAGCCAAAGACTCCAAAACAAGATGTAAAAAGTTTTTAGAAAATTTCTTCTCCGCTCCTCCAAACAGCAGTACTGTATCTGGCTAGCTGCAGCCGTGAACGTGACGAGGCCAGTTCTTCTTCTTCTTCTTTTCTATCATGGCGGATCGCAAGCAACGTAAAGGTGCATACCGCCACCTACCGAGCTCAGCGAGAAAGGCTCTGGTCCCAGGCAATGTGTTTGCAGAAACTAAAAGAAAAACCCGCTCATTCTCAATCAGTTCATCTGGACAGTTTCTTTTTAGTAGAAAGAAAGAAAAACGTTTTTAGTTCAACCCCTCTCCCCCACCCAACGTGGTCACATGACTTACAACACTTAACATTTTGTTTCTAACTTTAAAAAAATATACAAATCACTATCTTTAAAAGTATACAAATCACTATCTTTTCATTCATTCATTCAACCTTTATTTAGTCAGGTAAATCTCATAGAGCCTCGAGGGCTCATTTACAAAAGCGACCTGCAAACTCAGGTCTCGTGCTCTATGCAAACTTATTTTTGTCATTATTCTTCCATCAATCATGTTAAAAGTACAGCAGAAGTTTGTAAAGTGATTTACCTTTGTATTTGTATTTTCAAAAACAGTTCAAAACTTTAGTTTTTCCAGCATTTTAATGTCATATTAACAAAATTGTTTTGTTATAGCCATTACAGTATTTTTTTGTGTTTTTTACCACGATTTGTAGTTTTAACAAATATATTTGATTATTCGCACACAGTTTTGTTGTACAAACAACGTAAAAAGATTGTTTAACAGTTTACAAAGGTTAACTGTGAATTAAACAAAACATTTATGCTTTCCATTTTACAGTATTTTTATGTTGTGATTTTACATAGTTTCAATGTAAATTCTACGGACATTTCTTACAGTGCACGGCCTGCCAGAGTTCCTTGTCCGAGGACGTCCTCTCGCCGAGCTGCTCAGGGCTGCTGGCCTGTTAGCTTCATTAGCTTAGCAGGTAGCATGCCTCGCAGTTAGTGTTCGCTAACCGAGCAGTAGAAAAGCAGAAGAGAAAAAGGCACGGGAGCTGGGGCTCGCTGGCCTGCTGGTCTTCTTTGACTTTTGGGTTTTCGCATTACCTTCTCGGGAGCCGTGGCTGAGAAGAGTTAAGCCCGTTAGCAGTGCTAACGTCGTCCGGAGACGTCTCCTTCCTCATGTCGCTTTCGCCGGCTAGCCTGCTAGTTGTTAGCAGGGTAGCGGTGTCGCGCAGTCAGCGCCCTCGAGCGAAGCGGTCTGTGGAGAGAGGAGAAGAAAACTTCGGGGTGAAGGAAAAATGTGCCGGACCAGCTTTCGCCAGCCCAGCAGTCCGCAGTAGAAGATTCTCTGTATGCTCTGTGTAGGGAGCGAGCTCACCTCTGGTCGAGCGATGAAGATACAGAGAAGATCCGAGAAGAGTGTTTCAGGTTTAGCGAGGTGAAGGGCAAAAAGAAGAAGATGGACGGGCGTCGGCCGCTTAAATGTCCAGAGGGCGGGGCCTCTGGCGCGACGTTGACGCCGTAGCCATTAAGGCGTGAGTGTATTACTTCAGGTAACCACAGGGGCGCTGATTCCCATAGCAATCGTGTTGCACCGAGAGACCGACTGAAAGGGAACCATCAAAGTTCAGTCAGGTCATCTGGACAGTTTATTTTTTTGTTGAGACATTCCGTCCTTCATCCAAAGGACTTTACCAGCAAACTGGTTGGTCCACTGTGGGAGTGTGCTGTTTGTGGGGCTCAGTTTGTTTGTGGCTCCTCGGATTGATGAAGTCCTTTGGATGAAGGACAAAACGTCTCAACAACAAAACAAAAAAAAATGTCCAGATAACGACTGAACTGTGTTGGATTGTACTGGTATATTTTACTGCTTTCAGTGACTACCAAACAGGAAATGGCATACTAAATAATAATACTAACTAATTAATATTCTTGTGTGTGTGGGGGGCACTCCATTCTTAACCAGTTGCTTTATTCTTGATGAAGGAAAAATGCCAGAATATTATTAGAAAGACAAGACAGGAGATAATAAGCAAAACACAGTCACAGTCAACACAGTCAAAATCAGTAAGGTTTGAATAATGAAAAGTTTGATAGCACCATATGTATACCCCATGGATTGGTCACGTGCTATGAACCTTACTTTTATTTAAAAGCAATTAACTCCATTGGCTTCCAGTTCATTATCAAGTGGATTTCAAGGTTTTGGTTTTGACTTGGTGAGCTCTGCTTGGACAGACACCAATATACATCTCAGAACCTTTACGTGTCCCTACACCCCTATCAGGGCTTTGAGGTCCTGTGATCAAGACCTGCAGATTGTCCCCCAGATAAAACTGAAAACCAAAGGAGGCATACACTTTTGTTCTGTGGCTCCAAGACTCTGGAACTTCCACCCTCAAACTCTCCAATCTGTGGACTCAGTGGCTTCTTTTAAAGACCAGCTAAAAATTCATCTTTTTAAATCTACCTTTGCTTAAAAAATGTTGTGCATTTTTTTATGCACTGTATATTTTTTATTTTGTTTGTTGAAGCACTTTGTGATTTTTCTCTTGAGAAATGCCATAAAAATAAAGTTACTTGTACTTACTTACTTAAGGCCAAGAACAAGTTAACAGTGATGACAAACAATACAAATCTGACTTTTTATTTGATTCCACGCAGATTATTTTACATAGGTGCTTATATGTGTTGCTCACTCCCGTGGGTGTCACCCCAATGAACAAACTTGTGCAAAATATCTAGTTAGTGTTTTACGCTAACTTCCCATTCGTATGCAACTTGAGCTCAAACCTGTAGCCTCAAGGCTCAGGTCCTGTGTGAGAACAATTTCCAGTTTATTTTTATGTTTTATTTTTTGACATGGCACAGTAAATTACATTGAATTATTTGTTTAGGTTAACAATTGGCAGTGCAGGGTGTCAAATTGTGTATTTTTAATAATGTGTTTATTTTAAGCATACTCTGTCTTCTAATTTTGTTCAGTTTTCTTGCTGTTTAGGAGAAGTCTGTGGCTGAAAATAACTGATTCAATCTCTTGCAGTGCAAGGTTTAGTATTTGCCTTCATCTACAAAGTAACTATTTAATGTGCATGTGCGGAACAGTCCAACATTAGCAAACAATTAGACACAAGTGTTTGAGGTTTTAACGGCAAGGCAGCATACAACAATATTTTTTCTTTTACTTTGCATTATGTACATTCAGCTTAAAATGCTCTCTGTGAGGTTGTATATTCAACATTTAACTCTGAAAGCTTATCATCAGTTAAATTTTCAGTTTTTTTTTTTTTTTTTGTTCTCCAGACCTATCTGCCAATCCAAAGCTCCTTTCAAGTTAACCTATCCACAACAGAAATACAATATTATTAAATTATACACAAAGACTGTGTGACATTCAAAATGACTAGATGTGCTGAACTTTAGTTAAAATCCCCTGCTTCCAAATTTGGATTTTAAAGCAAGACAATCTGAAAAAAATATGTTGATGTTTGAATTGCATGTTAGTGCAAGTTTTTTTTAATTTTATTATTATTTAATTTAATTTAAAGTTTATTATTATTGCAGTTCTGGCACAATTTGATATATGCAATAACTGTTTCTTAATTTTGCCATTTCACAGACACAAAAATATAAAATGTGTGTACACCTAAAAAGTAAAACTAAGTTTTGGACAGAACCTTGTGCATCTTTATGTCTGCATTTCAAAGTTTTAAAACTGAATGGTTGGGAATGGATGCTATGAAAGAATTTTGGCTGTCAAGAAAAGTAAAATAAAATAAACAAAACGTACAAGACTGCAAGGAGGCAAAAGCTGAGCATAAATGGACCCTTAAGGGAATTGGGCACAGTGAGAAAGTCAACTACCCTGGGGACATTGTATTCAATGTGCTGTAAGTGAAATAACGTGTCTCATTTTGACGCTGCAAAGCAAAAACAGTATAGCAGGCATGCAAGGAAAATGTTCTAGTCCTCAGACAGGGAACAGTAGAAATCCATTGCTGTAATGGTTTTAGCATGTCAAACTGACCGTCCTCAGTGGCCGACAGACGGTTCTGTCCCATAGGTTCCAGTGCCATGCAGCTCAAAGAGGACACTGAAAGAGAAGCAGAATGATTGGGTCTAAGCTAAAGTGGAAAAAAGCCAGGAAAATGTTTAAATAAATTAATCAATAAAAATACTTTTGGAAGGTTTCCACAAGGATACATTGAGTAAACTGAGTAAATCACAGGTTAAAACTAACAATTACAATATTTAATTTTAAGTGTTACCAAACAGTTTGTTTTCATCTGTGCTGCTATGTGTCAGATCCCTGAATTCTTTCTGATGCCAGTTTTTCAGTTTTGGCTTTGGTTTTTTTTTTTTACACTGAATGCACCGCCAGGCTTCTCTTTGGAGACTGCATTTTACCTATGGTGTTAGATGGCTGTCCATATGAGATGCCCTTGTTGTCCCTCATCCAAATCCAAGCCTTGCTAATCCACTGAGTGTTCCCAGCTCCATCATACAGAATGGGATGAAACACAAGTGGTCTTTGACACGGTGAGGGAGATTTATTCAGAGCTGAGGTAAATGGCTCATTGAAGGTTCTTTTGGCTCCACCAGACTTTATCCACAAAGCACTCACATATCATGGCAACCTACATTTAATCAAAATAAACGGTCTCATTACACTGCCAAGAGCTCCTCAAAATACTTGCATAGCATAGCAAGAAAAACACCATAATCTCAAATACATGGAAAAACAAGTGATGGGAACAGCAGTTATTTTGAGTGTATTGAGTCTGTCAATTAATTAAAATGTTTTGGTCAAAAGATTTGTTCACTAAATCATTCAGTTCATGCAGTCAATGTATGCAATACACAAGCGAGTGACACAACAAGGTCAAGGTACTTTATTGTCATTTGCATCGCATGTGGTACAAGAGGAGGAATGCAATTGTGTACACATGATCCTAGTAAATCCAACAAAAGACACCACTTCTAGCACAGTATGCAAACAAATAACTCTCCAGCAGCAGTTCTGTGTGTGCGCATGCACAAATCGGAAGTGCATTCATTGAACAAATCACTCCCCTGCCCTCTCTGACAGCAAGTGACACAACACTACAGCATCAAGCAGCAAATTCACTAAACGTAAATGCAAATCCTGGACACAGAGCACCTGGTCTATAGGAAATTTTGTAATAAAAATTCTGAATTTATCAACTAATGTAAAAAAAAAAAAAAAGACAGGGAGATAAGAATAAAAAAAATGTAAACCTCACAGCTGTAGCAGAAAGGCAATTAAATTGTGTCCAAACAACACTTTTTTTCTTGACTCAATCATCTTCACTTACAGTGTCTCACTTTCTTTCAGACAGCTTTGGGGGCGTGGGTAAACGTTACAAGGTTAACCTACACACTTAGACACCCCTGCATCACTGCTGCAGCTTGCCCTGCTGTGAGTCTTACTCACTCTTCTTCTGTCTCCTTTCCTCTCCTTAATTTATCTTTACCTTATTCTGATAAGATAATGGTGACAGTGTGTGTGTGCATGTTTTTATTTTCATGTGGCTTGCCTTGATTCAATATCAGCAGTAGTTTGGAGAAACATATGCCATTGCCATTGGCATGAGAGTGTGTCCCCTTGAGGAGGAAATGGTTAGAATCAATCAGTACAGAGCCAGAAAATGTTTTGTTCACTGAGTGATTCGTGTAGTTTACTTGCAGTGGACAAATCTCAAATCAGATTTGTTACGGCATCAACAACAATCCCTCCCTGCCAGCATGGCACGCAATGATGTGTCGTTCAGATTCACGTCATAATTGAGTCACATAGAATGATTCCTGATGGGCATGATTACACTAAGCTCAACTGAACTAAGAAGGAACCAGTTAATAAAGTGACATGGTTTAGTTTGTTTACTCAAAAGATCTGTTCATTCGAATGAATAATTCATCAATGACAAAACAGTAGGGAAAAAAGCAAAACAACTAAAGTAGTGCCTTAGACATATAAGATGTTCATCTGTGACTTATTAGAGAAGAAAAGCAAGAAAAGAACATATTGAAGCTGTGCAGGAAGAGGAGGCATTTTATCATGCCAATTTGACAAAGCACATGGTGTTGAAAATATGCTGACAGGAACAGGGAGGTAAGAGGACACTATGTGCCCACACACCCTTCAGGTGGCAGGGGTAATGAGACAACTGTGCTGGCCCATGTCTAGTAGCGGTCAGTCATGATGAGCCCAAATTAGGGTGGCCACCTCCATTTCTTCTGCCTGGACCGTAGTTATTGGTTCCAGTTATTTCTTTGTCGGTAATTGTTTCTCTGCTGGCCAAGGTGGTGCAAACCATTGGATTATCAGGACAAAGAGCCAAGAAACAAGTTTTCAATTAGAAGCCTGCACCTTTTGAAATTTCTAGACGAGATTCATTGTGTACTAACTGAATATAAAATGTATATATATATATATTGAGAGGAGCCAGTTGAGGTGGCTCGGGCATCTGGTTAGGATGCCTCCTGGACGCCTCCCTGGTGAGGTGTTCCGGGCATGTCCCACCGGGAGGAGACCAAGGGGAAGACCCAGGACACGCTGGAGGGACTATGTCTCTCGGCTGGCCTGGGAACGCCTTGGGATTCCCCCAGAGGAGCTGCTCCAAGTGGCTGGGGAGAGGGAAGTCTGGGCCTCCCTACTTAGGCTGCTACCCCCGACCGACCCGACCCCGGATAAGCGGACGAAAATGGATGGATGGATGGATGGATATATATATAAATGTATATATTTTAACTGTTATTTTGATGCATGTAATGTATCAGGCAACCCAAGACAACCCTAAATATAGGATTCATAAAAAATAAAAAAAAGTAAAGTGCTATGCCTAATCATAGAAATAGACACGGTTACAGCCTCATGGACATAAACTGGAAGTTGGTTCCACAAGAGAGGAGCCTCATAACTGAAAGCTATGCCTCCCATTGTGCTTTTGGAAACTCAAAGGAACCACACGTTAACCTGCAGTCTGAGATGGGATGCTCTGTTATGAAAGTATGGTAAAATAAGATCTAAACTATAAGATGGAGCTAAGTTGTTCAGAGCTTTGTTGGTTAGTTGTAAAATTTAAATTATATTCTGAATTTGACAGGGGACAATGTAGAGAAGCTAAAACTGGAGAAATATCATCTCTCTTACCAACTCTCATTTATGCTCTAACAGCAGCATTTTGGATCAACTGAAGACTTAAATAAGTTTTTGACACCCACATAATAAACAATTGCAAATGCATGAACCCATTTTTCTGCATATTTTTTAGATAAGATGTTTTAAATTTCAGTGATATTACACAGGTGGAGGAAAGCTGAAAGTTATGCACCATAACTCATGTTCCCTGAAGGAAGGGAACGAGGTGCAACAAAATTGCTATGGGAATTGCGCCCCCGCGCGATTACCGGAAGGAATATACTCACGCCTTTACGGCTAGGGCGTCACCGCCGTGCCAGTGGCCCCGCCCTCTGGGTACTTAAGCGGCTGACGCCCATCTATCTTCCTTCAAAATTGCACTTCACCGAGCATTCAGCATTGAAAAGGGCCAGATATGTTGCTCCTCGTTCCCTTCCTTCAGGGAACATGAGTTATGGTGCATAACTTTCAGTTCCCTTTCAGTCTGGTCTCTCGGTGCAACATACTTGCTATGGGAACGTAATCCATTCACACCCTTGAAATGCTCAGTAAAATGCATGCTAGAGTGAACGTCTGCCCTTGACCAGCAGGCATCTCAAGGCTACTTTCTACTGTGTGTTAGAAAGGACAGCCTGAGTGACGTCACACGCAGTAACATCCAAACTGTAATGCTTTGCAAAAGTGTTTAATGAGCTCCAGTTCGCAGCAGCGCAGATGTCTGCAACTGGTACACCCTTGAACAATGACCAGGAAGTGGCCAAGCCCCGAGTGGAGTGAGCGTGCACTCCAGAGGGCACCTGTTGACCTTTGCTACTGTACGCCCTTTTAATGGCCTCAGTCACCCAATGTGAGAGGCGTTGTTTTGATAGGGCCTTCCCGGTAGCAGGTGCTGCAAAGCAGACGAACAGTTGGTTTGTTTTTCTCCATTCGGCTGTTCTCTGCATGTAAGTGCGTAAAGCTCTCACGGGGCAGAGAGCCTTCAACCTTTCCTGTTCCTGAGTGAGGACAGGAGCAGGTGGGAAGGAGGAGAGATCAAAGTCTAGACTCCTGTGGTTCAAAGTCAAGACCTTGGGAGTGTATGCAGGATTAGGCCTTAATGTGACCTTTGACCCGTCAGGGGCGAATCTGGTACACATTGGATGTACAGACAATGCATGGAGGTCACCCACGCATTTTGCCGAGCAAAGTGCCAGGAGTACCGCGGTTTTATAAGATAACAAATCTATCTTAACCTCGCTCAGTGGCTCAAATGGGGGGTCACAGAGAGCCCCTAGGACCAGGCCAAGATCCCAACCAGGGGTCAGGATCCTGCTGGGTGGTTTAGTCTGAAGCACACCTTTCATAAATCTTATTATGATTGGATGTGTTCCAGGTGTCCTTTGTCCCCAGCCTTCGTGACAGGCTAAAATAGCTGATAAGAAAACTTTTATCATTGAATAAGAACAACCTTTTTCCAGTAAGTCCTGAAGGAAGGTCAGGAGCTGAGCCAAGTCGCATGCATAAGAAATAATATTTACTTCTAAGCACCAGGCTTAAAAAATATGCCACTTCTGTGCATATAGAGACTGTGTTGACACAGCACGGGCATTTTTTATGGTTTTTACCACATTTTCCGGCAGGCCTGACGCCATCAGCTTGTTCTTTTCTGCCAACAAGTTGAAATTATTGACTGTTCCTGACCTAAGCAGCTGGACTGTTCCTTCTGGTGACATAGGGGCTGTGAACCCCTGAAGGTCAACCAGGTTGGGAAGAAGGCCTCCTTGCTGATGTACCGCCATGTTGCATTGCTCATGGGTAATGAGGGCAGATGCAACCTGTCATCCTTATCAGACAGGATTGGAGCAGAAAGTCTTCCCCCATCCCCCCCCCCCAAGTTTGGGGTCATGGGACTGGGAGACTACAAGTTTTGTAAACGAGCAGATCTCCTGACTCCAATCTGTTTACTGGAGCGGTCCAGTTTACTGGTCCTTGGCTTTAATAGAGCGTCGGTACCAGGTAAACCGTCCGGGGTCTGTGTTTCACCCGTTGGGAGAATTTTTTTTGCAAGCAGAGCTGGACCAGCACAGAGAGGGAGGTCACGTGCTGTCTGATCACTGCTTGGACATTGCGTTTCCCTCATTAATAATAAAGGGGCAGCTGTAACGTGAGAACATGGAGGTGCTTCTTTTGGTTTGGCAGACTTTGGATTATTTGGTGATAAAGAGCTCAGTCCCCTTCGAAAAGCAGGAAGAGATATCTGATTCAACTCTGATTTGTTTCCATCCACAGTAGCTTGAACACAATTGCTGCTGTGAAGGTGTGAAACTTATGGCTGCCTGTGGGCATCTGACATGGCCCCCCGTCGTTATATTCTGTCTGTATGCCTCCGTGAGGTGCGGACATGTCACGTGTTTGCTTAGTTAGTGTATTGGCTGCCCCGTTATTCACAATGGAGCGGGGGCTTGAGCACGTGACCCCCCTCACCTGTCTCCGTGAGGGGTGTGGGGGCTGCTTGCAGACGTCTCTGTGTCTGTTTACTACAGACAAATCAGAGGCACCCTGCTGGGGTTCATTGATTAGGCTAACACCCCGTGGGCCGTGAGGAGGGGGGGTAAAATGGCCCCCTCCCCTTATGTCGGCTGGCAGGCCAGAGGGACCTGTTCTACTGAAGTTATTTGTGTGTTGTTAATTTTTGATAGTCAATAAAACAGAGAGGAGTGGTTTTATGAGCTTTATTCGTGCTTATGTGCAATGACGTACATGATTTGATGTCACTCACAACAGGGAAAGCATGATTTGTACATGCAACATATTTACCAGTTTTTTGTATCGTGTTACAAATAAAGTCTGGACTTGAAGGGATCATTCCCAGTACCACGTGGGTGGGTGATCGTGTAATGTGGGAACGTGAACCTGGTTCATCAGGCACGTCTCTGTTTGGTGTGCCGGTTTGCCGAGGAGACCCTGTGTCTGACCGCCTGGCGGGGAACAAACCGTTTTTTGCTCCATGCGTGCTCGGTGCGAGATGGGCCCGGCGGGGTCTCTACTGGGTCTCCTCCTCGTATGATGGCCGCTTCTGTGGTGGGGCACGCGTTGCCAAGGTTGCGCAGGTCTGCCTCCAGCAGACTCCCTTGGGGGGGAGGGGGGAAGCTTCTCCGGGGAATGCCCACCCGGAGAGCTTCAGCCTGTCTGCACCTTTGGTCCAGCTTGGTCTGAATTCGCTCCAAAGCTTTCCCAAATAATCCTGTCGGCTCTATCAAATGGTGGAGAAAAAGCACCTTATGTCCCTCAGGGAGATCCGTTAAAGTCATCCACAGGTGGCGAATCGCGATGACCACTTCCGCCATGCCTCTGCCTTGAGCAACAGCGGCTGTCCCCATCATGCGGAGTACAAAGTCTGTTGCCCTGCGGGCTTCGTCTAGCAAGTTGGCGGCAGCCTGCTTGTCCGTTGTTACCTGCAGCTGTTGCAGCTTTTCCGCTTGGTAAGCCTGCATCAACGCGGACGCGTTCATGGCGCGTGCCGTGAGTCCCTGAGCTCTGCAGCACCTCTCGAGTAGAGACAATGAAGCTCAACAAGCCTTGCTGGGGAGAGTTGGTTTTGTCCCGGATGACAGTGTGTCCTCAATCTGAGGCACGTTAGTTATTCCTACCTCGTCCATCCCGTCAACGTCAAGGAACTGTGATAGGGGAAGGAGCATGGGGGCTCTTGGGTGAGTCCAGGTGCGTGTTAGTTTTGTGAGGAAGTCCGGGAACACGGGCATCCTTTGCCTCGTGGCGGCCTGCTGCTTCAAGTAAAAATAGTTTCCTGCCAGCCTCCTGACCTATGCGCAAGGCGGAGGCTTGGGCCATGGGATGTGCAGCGCGTCCGTTGCTCTGTGGCATAGGTCGAACAAAGCAGGGTTGGAGAAGTCGGTTTCTGGGAGCACAGGCACTGGGGTCTGCGAGAGATCTTCTCCCTGATCCTCCAGTTCCACGTCTGCGTCCTCCGCTGAAAATTCGCCCGAGGCTGAAATCGAGATCTCGTCCTCGTTCATCATGCCTCTGGTGTCGAACTCAACTGTTAAGTCCACCATAGGAGCCAGCCCGTCAGGGCTGTCACCCCATTCGACACGTGCGCTGTCATGTAGAGCCATGTTCTCGAGCTCCGGCGTAGGACTGAGAGGCTCCGTAGGGTCTGCATCCGCTGGTACTGCTGAAGTGCCCATGGCTTTGGCGACGAGGTTGACCCAGTGCCGCAACACTGCATCCAGCATCAGGCTGCAGTGTGGGCAAAAGTCGGACATATCCAGTGCTGTTTTTGCGTGAAGCATTCCCAGGCAGTCTGGACAGGCTTCATGGGTGTCCGTCGCCACGAGGGAGAACCCGCATCTGCTGAGACATGCGCGCGAAGTTGGGCTTGCCGTCCCGTTTTTTTTCCTTGGAAGTCTCGTCTTTCGCTTTCCTTTCTCCGGAGGCATGTCCGAGATAAGGCGAGCAAGACCTTCCAGAATCCTTTTTCTTTTTTCTTGCAATGTCTCCTCCGTCGCGTCTCTTTCGCTGGCTAGCTCGCAAGGAGTTAACAAGGTAGCTTTTTCCTTGTGGCGTAGTTAGCGCCGTCGAGTGAAGCAATCTGTAGAGAGAGGAGAAGAAAATACTTCGGGGTTAAGAAAATATGCCAAACTAGCTTTCGCTAGTCCAGTAGTACGTAGGAATAATTCTCTGTGCACTCTGTGCAGGGAGCAAGCCCACCTCAAGTTGAGCGATGAAGCAACAGAGAAGTCCCGCAAAGAGGTAGTTCAGGTTTAGCGAGGTGAAGGGCAAAAAGAGGAAGATGGATGGGCGTCAGCCGCTTAAGTAACCAAAGGGCGGGGCCTCTGGCGCGGCGGTGACGCCCTAGCCGTAAAGGCATGAGTATATTCCTTCAGGTAATCGCGCGGGGGTGCAATTCCCATAGCAATTATGTTGCACCGAGAGACCAGACTGAAAGGGAATGGTTCTTGTATCCTCCTCCACCCCCACACACACACACCCAATACAGGGGTTAAAATACTTATTCTGATACAAAAATAACACCAACATTTTTAACATTATAACTGCCATCCAGAGGAAGTGAAAGACTGCATTTTTTTTCCTAAGATGTTCAAGTTCAAAAACCACAACCTCTGTCTTGTCAAGTTTAAAAGCAGAAAATGATGGGTCATCCATATTTTTGTGTCTTTCAGACATGCTTGAAATCTAAGAAACTGATTGGATTAATTATGTTTTGTGGACAAATATAATTGTGCATCATCAGCATGACAATGAAAAATTATCCCATGCTGTTTTAATAACTTTACATAATAGAAGTATATGTATTGTAAAGCTTATTGGTCCAAGCACTAAGCCCTGGGGAACTTGGTGACTAACTTTGGTGTATGAAGAATATTCATTATTTACCAAAATCCATGCTCAATATTCCAGGTATAAAATACAACAATTTTCAGTCAGGTCATCCGGACAGTTTCCTTTTTGTTGTGCTGAGACGTTTCGCCCTCCATCAGGAAGGTTTCATCAGTCTAGGGAAACACCAAACAAAACTGGTTATCCCCCAACAGCCTACTCCAAAGTGAAAAAAAACAAAACAAAACAAAAAAGCAGTTATGTTGGTGCAAAGATGGCCTCTGGGGTACACACTCACCTCCGGTGCCCACCTTCTCCCTCATTGTCAGTCTTGTCAAACTGGTTCAAAACCTCGAAGTCCATGCTCAGTCATCCAGGTATAAAATCCAACAATGTTCAGTCAGGTCATCTGGACGGTTTCTTATTTTGTGCTGAGACGTTTCGCCCTCCACCCGAAGGGCTTCATTAGTCTGGGGAAACATTAAAGAAAACTGGTTATCCCCCAACAGCCTACTCCAAAGTGAGAAAAAAAGTTATGTAGGTGCTAAGATGGCCTCTGGGGCACATACTGTCCTCCGGTGCCTACCCTCTCCCTCACTGACAGTCATGTCAAACTGGTTCAAAACACCAACGTCCATGCTCAATAATCCAGGTATAAAATCCTGGATTTTTTTTTTTTTTTTCTTTTTTTTCCACTTTGG
>JBBPBX010018836.1:24880-45138 GCA_038048925.1 Garcialebias charrua
GTTTTTTGCATAGTGGTATAAGAGTATGAAAATTTACACCAACTCTAAAACTAAAACATTAAACATTTAATGAACATAATACTGTCCTGAGTTTTTGCATACTAGTATAAAAAAAGAGTATAAAAAGTATAACTAAAATAAACTAAAGGTTTCTAGCATTGACATTTGCAAAGTGGCAAAGCAGCGTATGAGTTAATGTACACAGTATATGTATGAGGTAGTAGTTGATGTTGTTATAGAGGCAAAAAGTGGCATATGCAGTAAGGCACATTGGGCATCCCTAAATAAGACCGTTCAGAGCACACTGTATATGTATCAGCAGTGGTGTAGATATTAGAGTAGTGTAAATGTAAACAGTAGTAATTACATGTAAGCAGTAGTAATAAAAGTAAACAGTATTAATAAATGTAAACAGAGAATGTAAACAGTATTATGATTATAGGCAGTGATGTAATACAAACATTAGTGCAAGTATGAGAAGTAGTGCAAACTGTATGAGCACATGACCGAGAGTTTAGTGAATAACCCGTTTGATGACACAGAGTCCAGTGTTAAAATCTTTGTGTTGTGTGGTAATGTGTGAGAAAGTTTTAGTGTTAAGGCAGTTCAAATGGGAGGGGGGGCAGAGCAGGCAGAGTGTTTAGCATCCTGACTGCCTGATGAACAGAGCTGTCTCTCAGTCTGCTGGTTCGAGCCTGGAGACTCCTCAGTCTCCTCCCTGATGGCAGCAGTCTGAAGCAGCTGTGTAGTGGGTGTGTGGGATCACCTGCCATGCAGTGGGCTTTCCGAGTGAGGCGTTTGCTGTGTAAGTCCTGCAGTGAGGGCAAGGAGGTGCCCACGATCTTCTCAGCTGCTCTCACAATGCGCTGGAGGCTCTTGCGGCAGGATGCAGTACATGCACCAAACCACACAGTGATGCAGCTGGTCAGGACACTTTCTATGGCACCTCTGTAGAAGGTGCTCATGATGGGGGTTGAAGCTCCAGCCCTTTTCAGCTTGCGGAGAAAGTAGAGACGCTGGTGAGCCTTCTTGGCCAGTGCTGCAGTGTTCCTGCTCCAGGACAGGTCCTTTGAGACGTGCACTCCCAGGAACTTGGTGCTGTCTACTCTCTCCACTGCGGTGCTGTTGATGGTCAGAGGGGCATGTTGGGCATCCCTCTTCCTGAAGTCCACAACAATCTCCTTTGTCTTCTCCACGTTGAGAGTGAGATTGTTGTGTCCGCACCACAAGGCCAGGCGGCTCACCTCGTTCCTGTAGTCCGTCTCATCGTTGTTGCTGATGAGACCCACCACTGTTGTGTCGTCCGCAAACTTGATGAAGTGGTTGGAGCTGTATGATGGTGTGCAGTCGTGTGTTAGCAGGGTGAATAGAAGGGGGCTCAGCACACATCCTTGTGGGGCCCCTGTGTTCAATGTGATGGTGCTAGATGTGTTACTCCCGACTCGTACTGTCTGTGGTCTCCCGGTCAGGAAGTCTAGCAGCCAGTTACACATTGAGGTGTTCAGCCCCAGACTGTCCAGTTTAAGGATGAGCTGTTGGGGGATGATGGTGTTAAATGCCGAGCTGAAGTCGATGAACAACATTCTAACATAGGAGTCCTTCGTGTCCAGATGTGTGAGAGCTGTGTGAAGGGCAGAGGAGATGGCATCGTCGGTTGAGCGATTAGGTCGGTATGCAAATTGGAAGGGATCCAGGGAGTCAGGGAGGACAGATGTGATGCTTTTCATGACTAGCCGTTCAAAGCACTTCATCAGGATGGGGGTGAGTGCTACTGGGCGATAGTCATTGAGGCATGCGGGCGTTGCCTTCTTTGGGACAGGGATGATGGTGGTGGCTTTGAAACAGGTGGGGACGATGGCCTGGCTCAGTGAGATGTTAAAGATGTCCGTGAAGACCGCTGCGAGTTCCCCTGCACAGTCCTTCAGCACACGACCAGGTATGTTGTCAGGACCAGAGGCCTTCCGGGCGTTAATCTTGATGAATGATCGCCTTACGCTGTCTGAGGACAGCGTCAGCACCTGGCCATCAGGAGAGGGGGGGAGTTTATGTGCTGGTGTGCTGTTACTTGCCTCGAACCGAGCAAAGAACTCATTCAGTTCATTCAGCGCAGAGGCTGAGCTGTCACAGGTCTGGGGGGGTGGTTTGTAGTTTGTGATGGTCTGTATTCCCTGCCACAGACTGCGTGTATCCCTGCTGTCCTTGAAACGGTGAGCTATTTTCCCAGAATACTGCCTCTTTGCCTTTCTGATGCCCCGGTCCAGGTTGTTTCTGGCTGCCCTCAGGCCCACCTGATCTCCCGCTTTGAAGGCAGCATTCCTGGCTTTCATGAGTCTGTGAACCTCAGCTGTCAGCCATGGCTTCTGGTTAGCCCGAACAGTGATGGTTTTAAGGTTGGTTACATCATCAATGCACTTGGTGATGTATGAACATACAGTGTCTGAGTACTCCTGGAGACATGTGGTGTTGTTTGTGGTAGCAGCTTCTTTGAACATACTCCAATCTGTGGTGTCAAAACAGTCCTGGAGTGCCTCTGAAGACCCCTCTGGCCACACTCGTATCTGCTTGCGGACTGGTTTTGTGACTTTCACCAGCGGCCTGTATGCTGGCTTTAGCATGACACAGATATGGTCCGAAGCACCAATGTGGGGGAGGGGGACGGCTCTGTAGGAATTTTTCATGGTGGTGTAAACCTGGTCCAGGGTGTGGTTTCCTCTTGTTGCAAAGTTTATGTTTCTGTATGTTTTTGGTAATACACTCTTTAAATCTGCATGGTTGAAATCACCAGCCGTGATGAGAAAAGCATCAGGGTGGGCTGTTTGTTGCTCACTGATGTGCACATATAGTTCATTTAGTGCCTCACCTCTATCTTTGCTGTTGGAGCTTGGAGGGATATATACAGCAACAATCAAAACAGCTGTAAACTCCCTCGGTAAAAAGAACGGTCTACATTTAATAGTCATGAACTCCACAAAAGGTGAGCAGTGTTTGTAGACCACAGCAGCATCACGACACCATGCGTTGTTGATGTAAACACAGAGCCCGCCTCCGCGAGTCTTACCTCCCTTGATGAGAGCTCGGTCCGCTCTGTAGCGTATTTTACTTCCCTTTATAATGTAGCTGTTTATGTTGTTTTTTTATACAGTTTTCTTATAATTTTTTATTCATATGTGTTTTTATGATTGTCTCCTGTTGTTCTGATAAATATCTCCTGGAGGGTAAACTATATATTGGCTGTAAGTATCAAGCTACAAAATCCTTCGTTTTCTACAACTGATAGTGGTTGGTCATTAATCACGATAAAGTTTAACAACCTCTCAGTAAACATTTGAGCTCCGTTGCTTCAGCTATGTGTTTTTCTTGTTCAGTCTGGGGCTGGCGCTCTGATTTCGGTCAACCGCTCTCAACCTGTCCTTCGTCCGAGACAGGCAGACTGTACGCGGCTGTCCGGGGACGGGATGCCTATGTTTTGGTTCATCAAGAGTAGTGTCCTGCTGAAGCCCCAGAGTTTGAATGTCCAACGTAAAACTAACTTGACCGTGGTTTAATGTGGTGCTATGGCTCTGCAGACATTGAACGTTGCTGTCTTGTGGTGTTAAGTGTAAAATACTTCCACACAGCAGACATGTTACGATGAAAAGTTGGCTAGCGGTTAGCTAGAGTGCTGCTCACTTGTCCTCATGTTGTAGCTGGCTGCAAACAATGACATGGATTTCCTTAATGTGAGGCGGGTCTTATTACTCTGGGCTCATGAGACATGCATCCGTTCAGGAAATCCATTCCATAGTTTTAAGCCAATGTGCATCATGGATCGGAAATATCGGCAGGTTGGATCAGTAAAACCTGATACGTAAATTATGCTGGTATTAGAGGCCGATACTAATACCGGATCGGATCAGCCCCATCTCTAGTTACAATGATAGATGTTTTCCAAAACTGCAACAATCAATCTATCTATCAATGTATTATTAGTTTTGTTTAATGGCTTTTTTCCTTTCCAGGTTGTGGGAGAGCTTTCACTAGCATTGATTATGGTGGAGGCAGGGGACACTGAGTATGTCATAAGTCCATCACATGGCCACATAACAAATAAACATTACAGCCTTTCACTCTCTCACTTACACATAGGGGTACCTTTTGGAGTTATTAGTTAACCTAAAATGCGAGATTTTGGTATCTGGAATGAAACCACTTCTGTTACAAATCTTGGAATAAAAATGGACTCTCATCTTACATTTGAAAATCACATTAAGCATCTGTTTAAAACCTGCTGCATCTTCAAAACATCTCCAGACTTCGCCCATCTCTGACTTTTTTCCGATGCTGAGAAGCTCATCCATGCCTTTGTCTCCTCCAGGCTCGACTACTGCAACTCCCTGTTTATTGGAATCCCTGGCAAAAATCTTCAGAAGCTTCAATATATTCAAAACAGTGCAGCAAGGATTTTATTGAGAGCTCGTAAATTTGAACATATTACACCCATTCTCCATAACCTCCATTGGCTTCCTGTCACCTACAGAATTCAGTACAAAACTGCTCTCATTACACACCAATGCTTACACGGAACTTCACCTGACTATCTAAAGGACATTCTTGCACCATATTCATCCACCCGGTCTCTACGATCACAGAACAGTAATCTACTTCACATTCCACGAACCAAATTAAGGACCATGGGAGACAGGGCATTCTGTGTGGCTGCCCCCCGCCTATGGAACTCCCTCCCTGACTGCCTGAGAGCTCCACAGTCACTGGTTGACTTTAAAAGCGGTTTAAAGACTTTTCTTTTTAAGCAAGCCTATTCTGCCTCCGCATGATTTTATCTTTGATCTTGGTTGATAGTATTATTGATTTTACTTGATTTTATCACTTGTTTTATTTATTTATTTTTTAAGCAGGCCTATTCTGCCTCCACATGATTCTGTCTTTAATCTTAGTTGATATCATTATTGATTTTATTTGATTTTATCACTTGTTTTATTGTTGTAGCACTTTGAGATTGTATTAATGAAAAGTGCGGTATAAATTGAATTTATTATTATTATTATTATTATTAAACCAAAGAAATGCCATGCATGCATGGAGAGAACATCCAAACTCCACATATAATACTGAGATGAGAACCTGTGGCTTTATTGCTGTTTTTCTGACAACAAAAACCACTGTTCTGCTGTAAGAATTGTCCACTAGCCCCATTTAATTAGGTTGTGTAAATTACAGAGAGCAAAGAGGGATTCACATCCAGTGTCAAGGGAGCATTAGTTATAGTGTATCAAACATCTGTTTCATCCAAACAAGTAATCCTAGCAAATTAATTCAAATAATAATAATAATAATAATAATAATAATAATAATAATAATAATAATAATAATAATAATAATAATAATAATAATATTAATACTTTATTAAGCATGCTTTTTATGTTAAAGTGGGGAAATCACAAAAATAAAAATGGTGTATTATTTTTGTCACTTTACTTCTGCAACTCTAGGAGACAATCTAAAAAAGCTAAGTCTGGTCCTCTGGACATTCAAAAAACAAAACAAAACAAAGCAACAAAAAAAAATGCTTTTTGCTTTGTTTTGTTTTGTTTTTTGAATGTCCAGAGGACCAGACTTAGCTTTTTTTTTATTTTTCTACCTGGATTATTGAGCATGCATCAGGGTATCTAGAAGACAATATTTTCAGCAAATGAAAAACTCAGCACCTGTGCTGACATTAATTTGTTCCAAAGTGATTAATGTTGTGATTAATGCACACAATATGTTCTTATTAGATTCTGCTCCCTCACCAAGAGAAACATGTTCCAAGACTTCATTAATCTTTCAAAAGTTGAGAAAAGTGCATTCTGTTGAGGTTCAAATAACTGTGCTGGAAGGAAAGAAAGAAAATGAAAGGTTAGAGCTAGCTTTGTGTTCTTAAAATTAAGTGAACATTATAAACTTACCAATTGTAGATTTAATATTTATCTCAGTAAGTGTCTAAACTTTTGGTGATCAAACTTAGGCTTCACTGAAGTACAAAGTATTTTGGGTACAAGACTAGGCACATATTTTAAATGTCTGTTTTAACTATAGAGCAGAGAGTGAAAGTTTTTGCTGCACTGCAGTATAATTTTGTGCCTTTTGCTACTAACATTGCCAAACTTGGATTAACATTGCTGCCACGTGCAAACAGTTAGAGTTATGGGTTTCTTGTTCATTTTAAAAACAATTGTGTCTTTATTGTTTCATTCCATATTTTCTTTGTGCCCTATTTTATGTTTCAGACCATCTTCCTTTTGTCACTTCCTGCTTTTCTTTTCCGATCACCAGGCTTGCCATTTTCTGGTACTCTCTGTCTTTATTTCCTTCAGTTCTTTTTTTTTTTTCCCCTGTGTAATTACATTGGAATAAGGGCCCATAAAAATGTGTTGATATCACAGAAAATATTACGGTAAAAATTGACGTGCCCAATACTTAATAATATAACAGCAAAATGATTGTCTAAAAAGTTAAGTCTGTTCTGGACATTCAAAAACAAAACAAAAATATTGTAGAAACGTTTTGTCTTCCATCCGAAATAATTGCTCAGTCTGAGGAGTTGTATTCAGCTCAGGGGTCGTTTACACGGCGCAAATTTTGAGTGAAACCACAGCTTTCTCTCTGCGGTTCTGCTGATCATTTACACAACACCACTGGCCCTCCTCTTTGAGGGCCAGTTTACACGGCGCGTATTTTGAGTGTAACCGCTACTTTCTCTTTGCGACTTTGCTTATTGCCTACACGACACCGCTGGCCCCCCTCTATGACACCGATATTTTTCTGATCCTGCTCCCAAAGTGGAACTTTTTCGCTGCACCCCCGCTGATAATATAAACATCTCCTGCTGATCTTTTGTGTCAACCACATGCGCGCAGCCCGCACGCGCGGGGCAGGCTGACATTTCACGTGTCACGCTGCTCAATATAACAGTTTAACAATAATAAACAGTATTTATGTTAGCGTGGGAGATGTTTAAATTTATCTGAACTGTACAGTATCTATCTGGACTCGTTACATTTTTTAAACAGTGCGTAACGTGCTGTGAAAATGAAGACACCAGGTTTATTTATTTATTTATTTATTTATTTCAGCAGCACAAATTTTACAACGCAAACACTGAGAATTAAACTGAACACTATTAAAAACACGTGAACCGAACTGTAACTACGTTAATGAACTGGACTCTTGCTGTGTGTTCATCTGGACCCATCAGAACCGCCGAACCGTCTGCCTGTTTGGAACGACAGCTTCTCCACCTGGCAGAAATAAATAAATAAATAAATAAAAACTCCGTTGTTGTGTGATCAAAGTAAACACAAGCAAACATTATATTAAGAACGTTGATTTACCTGCTGTAAGTCAGCTGTTTATCACGGAGTAAAGTCAGACTTCATCCTCATCGACTCGGTTCTGGTCCACAGTCAGCAACTGGTGCAGCTTGTTAGATGAAGAGGTCCCGGCCGCTTGGTGTCAAATAGTGTCGACTCTTATCCAAAATCCAGCTTTAACTTGTTGTTGTTAGCTCAGCTTTTAGCACAAAAGAAACTAGCAGACTGCCAGCAGAGTGACGCAGCACACATGCGCAGTGGGTGAAGGTTCAGCAGGACGCATGCGCAGTGGGTGTAAGCGGGGGGGCATGAGGGAGGGGGGAGATTCGAGCAGATCCATGTCAGATCCGTGTCAACGCAAAACTTTTAAACTAATTAACATGCCCAAAAGTTACGTTTCCCCCACACAGTGTCCGTGTAAACAGGGCCTGAATCTGAAGGTTTCTGAACCCACCTTCCAGAGTGGAGGTTTTTTGCTGACCCCCGTTGATAACATAAACATCTCCCGCTGAGCTTTTGTTTGAACCACATGCGCGCACGCACGAGCGGACAGATGGCATTTCTATCAACAAAGTCGGCGGACACGCACCGCTTTTTGAACTACGACTGATGGAATATATTTTGAGTCTCATGTTTAATTAATCTACACTTGAACTTATAGAAAAGACTTAAAATATTCATTGCTTTGCAGTAGATTTTTATAAATATATATACCTATACCTACATATATATACTGTACATACATACATACATACATACATACATACATACATACATACATACATACATACATACATATATACATATAAATGCATATGCAGTTACATGCACATCTACAGTACATATCTAAATAGGATACCTGCATGTGCATCCCTGCATCTATTTGTGTGTGGTTGTGAGCATGCATAAGTGTATAAGTCTTCTCTAATAGAACATTTAATAGTGCCAGCAAAGCATCAAAGACCCGACCCCCAAGACCTTAGGCAGACAGAGAGGGGACCAGAGCCCAAGACTCCAAGAGGGAACCCGAGCACGGAGCCCCCAGGGCAACCTAAACAGGATGAACCACTCGCCCATTCCCCAGATCCGACCATAGGGGAGAACCGGAAGAACCCCACCAGCGACTACACACAATGGCTCCCCGGGGCCAACAGCGACATACTCATAGGACCCCGCCAGAACCCGCCGCACCGATGTAGCTCCAGGACTAGGCACCAAGGCCTGGGCACCAATGAAGCACACCCTCAGGCCCAACAGGACCGGAGGACCCGAGCCCTACCAGGCAGCCGACACATGCCCAAGCGCCACGCCCCCGACACCAAGGGCCCCAAGCATGTCAGTAGGCAAAGGCACACCTCACTAGGGGGCCGTGTGGTAGGGGCGCGACACCAAGCAGCCCTAGCTGTATCAAAGAGGGGGTAGTATAAGTCCCGACCTGACAAATAATTATTCATACACAGACACAATCACATAGACCCACCCTTATTCTCCCCCTCACTTACTCAAAGACATACAATAACAACATATTCTATTCATATTCCCGATACGCACTCTATACCCCCCAGGTCCAAGATATTTACCTGCTCCCTGCATGGGGCAGCCCACAGCCAAACCCAGGAGGTAGGCCCATTCATTATGGGGTGGAGAGGAGCCGACATCCAAGATCTGGCACAACCCACGCCCAGCCGGCAGGACAGGACACCCAAGACCAAACAACCCCATGGAGAGCGTAGCACCAGCCCCGCCCACGGCAAACCCCCAGATCCCGAACACCCCATAGTCCAGCCAGTGTCACCTCTGAGTTTCAGCCTAGTTTTGGGGACTGTCAGCAGCAACAGATTGTTATTTTTTTTCCAATTCAGCGGTATGGTTTTCTTTGTGATGCATAAGGCAGTGAAAATCATGCGGGATATATGTTTTTCTAGTGTAACATATTCAAAGACAGCCAATAAACAAACAGATGGAGAGAGTGGAATATTACATTTCAGACATTTAGACAAGTATTCACAGACCTGGACCCAGAACCCCTGAACGGGTGGACAAAGCCAGAATGCGTGGATGTAATCAAAAAGGTTTACAGGGATGATCCTGGTTAGATATCCATGAGTCTAACAGCCTCAGGATAGAATCTGTTCCTTAGTCTAGTGGTTCTATACTCAATGCTCCTTAAGCCCCCAGTATACTCTCGCGTACGTCTATACACAGAGGTATGCACGTATGTACGCTGAGGTACAAGCGTACCCCCGTAGGTCATGTATGCGCAAAGCTCAATTTTTTACGACCAAGTACGCAAATGCGGTGTCGCACAATAAACTGCCCGGCGTCAGACTGTTTTGTATGTGACACCAATGTATTAAATTCCCCTTATTCATCCCTGATCTGGCCTTTTCTTTTTTCTTTTCTTTTTTTTTGACAAAAGGCAAGTGATCTCTTCCTCTTTTGTTGACGCCATGACTGAAATGACGAGAAATTAACAAATTTGTCATGAGCAAATTAAACTCAGGTCCAATGTGGCTACGGGAGGTTCTGGATATTTCCTGGTGTGCTTGTCTGATGTGTGGGCTGCAGGACCAGCGCTCCCTGATTTTTATTATTTTTTAGAACTTTTTATTAACAACATATAAACACAGAACACCACTGAGGATGGAGCTGCCAGCACTTTTTTTTAACCCGTCAATTAATCCAGTAGGCATGTCAGCAAGTGACCAGTCAGCAACTTCAATTTGTCCTGTAGAAAAACACTCCTTGTCTGTGGAGCTTCGCTGCAGCTGCTCAGGGTGGATACTCGAGTATGATGTCTGAACCCTCTGCGTACAGTACGCGCGTACGTATGCGTGAACGGACGTGGGAGTATACTGGGGGCTCCTTGAATTAATTAATTACATTAATTTAAAAAGGGACAATAAACAACTCAATCATAAATGTCACCATTTGATGTGCTGTACCAGATTATAGCAAAAGCTAAATCGCATCTGCAGTCTCTTGAAAAGTTAAAAAAAAAAAGATAAGCAATGCAATAATAAAAAAAATTAGGGAGGGGGTGCTGGGTGAATGGCGTCCATCATGATGTATATGTTTATATTTAATATTATATATTGATATTTAATAGACTGAATACATTGATATTTAATATACTGTACATTGGCACTGTATATATATATATATATATATATATATATATATATATATATATATATATATATATATATATATATAGCCAAGATGGTGTAGTGGCAGGGCTTTTGACTTGGAACCCGAAGGACGCGGGTTCGCGTCCCGGCCACTACACACCTTGGGGTGTCTATGAGTGCACATCTAATTCTCCAGCTCCCCGGGCGCTTTCTATGGCTGCTCACTGCACCACCTGGTAGGTGGTTGGGTTAAATGCAGAGACGAATTTCGTCTGTGTATGGGAAACATACGCAGATGACAGGAAAAGACATTATTATATATATATATATATATATATATATATATATATATATATATATATATATATATATATATATATCAGTATGTTTGTTTGTTAGTTTTGCTTTGATGAGCAGAAAATGACTGAATAGTAAGTTTTCACAACTCACAACTTTAATATGCCAGTTGTCACAAACTACAAACAACCCTGAACTGGTTAAATACAAAACCACATGTTAGGGTTTGAAACTAGAATATAATGCTTGCATCACAAAATAAAATCACTGAATAGCTATTGTTGCCAGGACTTCAACACAAACTTCCCTGCAACACTCTGTCTCATTTGATGCATCATGTGTCTCTTGTAAAAGCAGAACGTCAATGCTTTTATACTTAATGGTTTGGTAAACCAGTGCGCGCTTCACAGCCTCTCTAGCTCCGTTGATTTTTAAAGATGCTATTTTAATCCATGTTGAGTGAGATGTTTAAAAGTGGGTACAAAAAGAGTATAAGAAAAATTAAAATGCTGGTGTTCATCATTTGTTCAGAATTGTTTTCTGACTTTGCTCATTATTTTCTTTAATCTGAAAATTTCTTGGTCAGTGAACCCAGATTCTGTTTTGTGCCTTATGTAATGTCTGGCTGAGTCATAAGTTCTCAGGTTTGGAAAGTGACTTTCAACTTTAACTCCTCTCAGTCCTTTTGCCTGTTTGAGGGAAGACAGTAAAGTTTCCACAGGATAACGAGGCTCAGTCAGCCTGTGACACAGAGGCTTCACTGAACTCAGAGCACCAGCCTCACTGTCACTGTCCACTCCTTCATCTCTGCACACATTTTGCTGGCCCGTGCAGCCACTTCAACATTTTTTCTCTTCCCTCGTTTCTGGTTGGGGCCCCCAGCTCCATCTCCTCTAGCCGCCCCTGTATGGCTGCTCCCTCTACACCAGCTCCTCTCACTTTTCTTTCCTGCAACCTCCACCTCCGCTTTCTCTTCCTTATCACCAGCGGCGGGTGGGGGACCGGCCGCAGCCACGCACCCCACCCCCCTCCCCCGCCGGCAGCGGACCGGCTGCGCGCACCCCCCCTCCCCCGCCGGCAGCGGGAGGGGACCAGCCGCGCTGATGCGTATAGATAAAATCATCCAGTTTTACATGAAACCTGACAAGAACAGTTTTCTCCTGTGTGAGACAACGTGTTTGAGACTAAAAAAAAACTTAGGGGGCGGGGGCGGAGGCTCTGGGGGCCCCTAAAATCCCGGGGCCAGGGGCTCCAGCCCAGGGTAGCCCCTGCGAAAATCCGGGCGTGACTGTAATACACAAACTACATCACACAATGAATAATTCTATTTACACAAACACACTAAGTTACATCATATATAGTTTTTGAGCAAGTCCTTTTTGACCTTTTTCTTAAATGTATACATTGATTTTGCATTTTTAACATCACTCTCCAGAACATTCCACAATCGAACTCCCTGAATTGAGGTAGACCGTCCCTTTAAGCTGGTTCTGAATTGTGGTTTGATGAATATCTCTGTCCCTTTGAGATTGTAATAACTTTGTCTTTTTATAAAATTTCTTTGGATATTTAAAGGTAATGTGTTATTATGAGCCCTATACATAACTGATAAAATACTATATTCTACCAATTCCTGGAATTTCAATAAGTTTAGCTGAAGAAACAAGGTGTTTGATGGGTGACTGAAATGTTTTCTGGTGATTACTCTTACAGCTCTCTTTTGTAAATGTAGTGGACCTACCCAGGGTCAAACTAAGGTTTTTGAACTGTCCAGTGATGACCTTTGCTGACCTCTCAGTAACCTGACATTTAACACAATTTATTTTATTAGTTTGAATCAAAGGACAGATTCACTCAAAAGAGACTATTTCTATCTTTGATTTTGTTCTAATACAAATATAATCAGAGCATCACCTGTGTTTATTCATGAGCAATGATGTAATTTACAATATGTCTTATGATCACATATGCTATTATGCTGTGTTATTCTGTAATGTGAAACATTACTGTGTTAGTCCTGTTGTGTGAAAGTTGAAGGCTCAGGTCAGAGAGATCCGGCCGTTTTGTTTAGAAATGAAGAAGACAGTTAATCCGTTGTTTTCATGAGAATGACTCCAGCACTCTTTGTCTTTTCCTAAACATTTTCACTCTGCTCTGACTCTCACCTTGAATTCTGATAACGTTAAAGTGAACCCTTTGACGTGTCTCTGTATTCTCCTCTCTTCCCTTCTGACCAATCAGAAGACTGTTTTCTGGTCTCAACACTTTTAGAAAAAATGTTTGCTTCGGGGAACGTTCAGTTTTTACTGGGGACTTCAAGACATGAGGTCGTCCCAAAGAGCTGAATGAACGTCAGTCACACGCTAAGGACACGTCATTCAGTTAAAGACTAATAACATGTTTGTTATGAGTCCACTTTGAACCGAGCGTAAGCTCAGAACTTTGTTTATTCCTTTCTGGAATAAGTTATCTTGAGCCAGAAACCAGGAGCTGACGCATTTTCTGATGACCAACGTGAAACCAGGAGACGTTGGAAAGTAAACAAATAACCAGCTCAGATGTACTGGCCCCCGCAAGGACCCCGTGCATCTGAAAAGCTACAAGGTCTTCTCTTACCGGGCTGTCGTCAAAAGGTAAAGAGCTGTTTACAAACGTACCTGGGATTTAGCAGAAGTCGGATGGAAAGTGTCATCTGGTTAAACTCAAGATAAATAACTTCCTCTCTTAACCTCTCCCTATTCCTCTTAAATCTCTCCCTATCTCCATTCTAAGCTGGTAACTATATTTAAGCTAAGAGCCACAGACTAAGTATAATGACATCCTGTATTTATGTCTGTTGTTACAATTTAAATGTGCTGACGTATTAAATTGCAAGAAAGTGAAATCTATCAATCAAGTGTAATGGTGTTAATTTTAGTTGATTTATTTTAAATAAATGGTAGTGTCTCCTGGCATACCAAACTAAAGTCAACGTTTCCATTGTCACTCTATGGCTTCTGTTTTACTTATCCATCATAAAGATCACAGAAATATTGGGTAAACGAAAAAGAAAAGAATCCGTGAAATTACTATTCAATCTGAATAAGTAAATTAATTAAGGTAAAGAGGTCAGTATTAATATTGACCTCCTATATATCCTTTACATAAAATAAAAACAGGCTTTGTAATTGTTTTGCACACTTTTCCCCAAACCTCAATACAATAGATTAAATGTGGAACAATGATTGTGTTATACAACATATACAGAGCTTTATCAATTAAAAAATCCCTGACTTTATACAGTACTGCAATTGATCTAGCTATTTTTGTTTTAATGGAATTTACATGATGTTTCCATGTCAGTTTGTCATCAATGATAACACCCAGAAACTTCACTTCACTCACTTTACAGATCACAACATCTTCAATTTCAAATGGATCGTCAACAATTCTCTTTTTGTTACTGAATATCATGTAATTAGTTTTATCTAAATTCAAAGATAATTTGTTTAATTTAAACCAAGTTTGTATTTTTATAAATTCTGTTTTCATCATATCCAAAATCTGTTTTATGTCTTTACCCGAACAGAAAAATGTGGTGTCATCGGCAAAAAGAACACATTTAAGAAGTCCTGACACATTTACCAAGTCATTCACATATAAAATAAATAACTTTGGTCCAAGCACAGAGCCCTGAGGAACTCCACAAGTGATATCACGGAGGTCAGATCTAACATCATTTATTTGCACAAACTGTTTCCTATCTTTCAAATAGCTAGATACCCACTGTAATGCTGGTCCTCTAATACCATATTTATTTAGTTTTTCAAGGAGAATGGTGTGGTCAATGGTATCAAATGCTTTTTTTAGATCAACAAAAACACTAACACGGGCGGCCGTGGTGTAGTGGTAATGGCAGTCGTCTCCCGATCGGAAAGTTGGCGGTTCGACTCCCGGGACCCGCACCATGTGTCGTTGTGTCCTTGGGCAAGACACTTAACCCTGAGTTGCTCCCGGTAGGACTGGAAAGCACCTTGCATGGTAGTCTGCCGCCACCGGTTTATGAATGTGTGTAGCATTCAATATATGTGTAGCACTTTGAGATTTTCAGTAATGAAAAGTGCGTTATAAATTGAATTAATTATTATTATTAACACAGTATTGTTTATGATCAACAGCATTAGTTATTTGTTCCATTAAATCCATGAGAGCCATTGATGTAGAGGTTTTTCCTCTAAACCCATACTGACTGTCACTTAAAATATTTTGTTTATCAATAAATTGATCCAATCTGGTCACAAATAGTTTTTCTAGAATTTTTGAACAACACACATTTATCACAATTTTTAAAAAGAGGAATTACCTTTGCTACTTTCATGTTATCTGGAAATATTCCTGTTGAAAAAGATAAATTGCATATATATGTAAACGGTTCAATAACATAACTCATTATTTCTTTTACGAACATCATATCCATGTCCACCCAGTCTTTTGATCTCTTGTCTGAGAGATTTTTTACCATTTTCATAATTTCCTCTTTGTTGGTTCCATTAAGAAAAATACTGTTGGTGCAACTTTTAATTGAATGACACACATTATTATCTACTTTTGGTATTTTAGCTGCAAGGCTTGATCCAATATTTACAAAATATTGATTAAATTCATTTACGATATCATTCTCATCATGTATTTCTTTGTCATCTTTCACAAAATATTTTGCAATGTTCGTTTTCGCTTTATGACTTTTTAGAACATCATTTATAACTCGCCATGTTGTTTTAGTGTCACCATTACTTTTGTTTAATAAATCACTATAGTATTCTTTCTTGCATTTTCTTATAATCATTACCAATTTATTTTTATATTTTTTATATTTTTCTTCAGCTTGTTGTGTTCTCGTTTTTAAGAAACATGAATACAAGTAATTTTTTTACAAGCATTTCTCAACCCTTTAGTCATCCAAGGTTGGTCGACAATATTTCTTTTTCTACGATTTCTTTGCACACAATTCTTTTCATACAGAGCTTCTAAAATATTCATAAATTCATCATATGATCTGTTAACATCATCAATATACACGTCCTTCCAGTTTTGCTTCTGTAAATCATCTTTTAATTGATCCATAGCTTTTTTTGATGTGTTTATTATTTTTTTCTTAATTGTAACTTCTTTTGTAATGTTTTGATCATTTCTGTAGATAGTGAAAACTGGTAAATGATCACTTAAATCAGTTGTTAAGATACCACCTGTCACATCCCCATTTGTTATATTTGTGAAAATGTTGTCAATTATCGTAGCACTATGAGTTGTAATTCTTGTTGGTTTTGATATTAACGGATAAAGATTTAAACTATACATTGAATTTAGAAATGTGCTGATGTTATTTGAATCTGTTTTATTTCCCAGGTCAATATTAAAGTCTCCACACAAGAATTTTTTTTTATTTAAACTCTTTTCCAATAGTTGTATGATTTTATCGGTGAATATTTCTATATTTGATCCTGGTGATCGATATACACAACTTATGGATATGTTTTTAGCATTTTCATTTAATATTTCTATTGTTATTATTTCCATAAGATTGTCAACAATTATTGACATTTCATTAATTATTCAAAGTCAAAGTCAAAGTCAACTTTATTGTCAGATCTGCAATATGTACTGTACAGGACATACACAGGACCGAAATTGCGTTTCTCTCAGTCCCTCGGTGCAACAGTAAACATCTAAACATTGAAACACTGAAACATATAATAATTGACATAAGCATAAAATAGTAAAACTAACACTGTCCTGAGTTTTTTGCATAGTGGTATAAGAGTATGAAAATTTACACCAACTCTAAAACTAAAACATTAAACATTTAATGAACATAATACTGTCCTGAGTTTTTGCATACTAGTATAAAAAAAGAGTATAAAAAGTATAACTAAAATAAACTAAAGGTTTCTAGCATTGACATTTGCAAAGTGGCAAAGCAGCGTATGAGTTAATGTACACAGTATATGTATGAGGTAGTAGTTGATGTTGTTATAGAGGCAAAAAGTGGCATATGCAGTAAGGCACTACACTTTATTCTACACTTTATTTCATTTTTGACAAATAGAGCTACTCCACCACCTTTTTTATTGTTTCTGTTTAAATGATATAATTCATATCCTTCGATGTGAACATTATTTTTGTTTTCATCATTAAGCCATGTCTCTGACAGTGCTATTAATGTAAAAGTTCTGTTTAACTGTTTTAAATAATCTGTTATTTTGGATATATTTGCATTTATACTTCTACTATTGATGTGAATAATAGAGAGATCTCCATTTGTTATATTGATGTCATTAAACTGTTCTTCATTATAGTATTCACAGTCTTTTATAGCAGGATAAAAATTTGCATCAACCACATCTTCAACATTGTATATTTTAAACTCTGAGTCTTCGTTTGTTGTTGTCATGTTTTAATGTATTTGTTTGTTTGTTCATTTTTGTCAATTTTTGTGTATGAACATGTGATAGTGATTGGTGATTTGTCATTTTTGAGCTCATCTAAATGTGTCTAAGTCTTTCAGATCTTTTATTATTTTAGCTTGAGAACTTTCATGTACTTTGATCCATATGTTTCCGTTTCTTGTCCAAGTTTTTGTTGTTTTTTTGTCCTTTTTCAACAACCTTGCTGCATGTGCAATGTTTGCGTTTTTTTAGTTAGGTGTTCATTCATGTAGACATTAGTGTTTATGAGTTTCTTTGACTGCATCATTATTACCCTGTTTCTTTGTTTCCTTCCAATGAATCTGACGACTACTGATGGTTTAAGTTTGTTAGCTCTATTGGGCAGTGTGTAACAGGTGGAAATGTCATCATGTTTAATGTTAATGCCTTTGTCACTTAAGAAAGTGACTACCTGATCCTCCAGAGATTGCAGTTTTTCTGGTGGTCCATCTTCAGTCGTGGTAATGCCTTCAACAACTTCTGCCGATGTCCGGCGTTTAACCTCGAGTCCAGAAATGACCAGATTCTCGCCTCTTATGTATTGTTCCATGTCCTCACACTTTTGTTCCAATTGAGCTAATCGTTCATCTCTGATGATCTCCTGAGCTTTCATTTGCTTCATCTCCTCTACCAGTTGAGTAATGTTTTTTGCTCAGCTCTCAAACTTGCAAGTTCCATAGTGAGAAAGTTTATTGCTTTTTTCAATTCCTCCATTAACTCCAAATTTTTATCCACCGAGTTTTGACTCACCGACTCCTGTCTCGGCGACTCCTGTTTCTTTTTTTCCCAGGACTCATCTCGCCTGCTTCTTCTGGCCTGGATACAGAAATTCACTGTTCCACAGCAACTCGCTCGCCGATCTGCTCCCGTCCACAGCAACTCGCTCGCTGCTCTGTTCCCGTACACAGCAACTCGCTAGCTGCTCTGCTCATGTTCAACAGTAACCAGCTTGCTGTTCTGCTCACTTCCACAGCAACTCGCTCACTGCTCTGCTCCCGTCCACAGCAACTCGCTCGCTGCTCTGCTCCCGTCCACAGCAACTCGCACGTTGCTCTGCTCCCGTCCACAGCAACTCGCTCGCTGCTCCGCTCCCGTCCACAGCAACTCGCTCGTTGCTCTGCTCACGTCCAACAGCAACTCGCTCGCTGCTCTGCTCCCGTCCAACAGCAACTCGCTCGTTGCTCTGCTCCCGTCCAACAGCAACTCGCTCGTTGCTCTGCTCCCGTCCAACAGCAACTCGCTCGTTGCTCTGCTCCCATCCAACAGCAACTCGCTCGTTGCTCTGCTCCCGTCCAACAGCTACTCGCTCGTTGCTCTGCTCACGTCCAACAGCAACTCGCTCGCTGCTCTGCTTCCGTCCATAGCAACTCGCTCGCTGCTCTGCTCACGTCCAACAGCAACTCGCTCGTTGCTCTGCTCACGTCCAACAGTAACTTGCTCGTTGCTCTGCTCACGTCCAATAGCAACTCGCTCGCTGCTCTGCTCACGTCCACAGCAATTAGCTTAGCGCAGGTCCTATCCACCAGCAACCAGTTCAGCTCAGCTCTCGTCCATCTGGGGCCTGGATGTAATTTATTGTCCACCCAGCAGCACTCCAATGCCTCTCTGGCCTCACCAGCTCACAGACTACAGATCAGACCACAGACTTCAGATCGTCAGCCCGTAGCAACAATCCCCAACTCTGTGGTGTTTGCCCGCATTAGCTTTTATCAGCAGCACATGGCTAGCGTTAGCTTGTAGCCTGTAGCCTCCACTCACAGCTTTGTTGTATTCTTTCGCTGCAACAAAGCACCTCCAGCGTGCCGGCCCGCGTTTCTTCGTAACAACCAGCGTATTTTTCCGGTTTATTTGTTCACGAAGCCCGCAGCTACGGCACCCGGTTACGGTGACCCAGCTCGGTTAGCTTTGATTAGCCCGGTTTGTAGCTACGCTAGGCTAACTCTCGGCAAAAACTCACGGACACGTTGGCTTGTAGATTCATAATTCTGGATCGCATGTTCCAGTCCAATTTCCGCAGCTTTTTCAGCGCTCCTCTCTGCACATCCCGCGCAAAAAACTGTGAGTACAAGCTCTCCAAAACTCCTTTTGGAGGTAGTACTGGCAGGAGCCCGACTAAAAACGTTCTCTCTCAGCCGCCATCTTTTGTTTAGATAACATGCTAAACCATCTCCAAAACATAAAACACACTTTTAAAATAATAGCACTATCTGAGACATGGCTTAGTGACGAAAATATAAATACCATACATATTGAAGGATATAATTTTCATTACATGAACAGAAAAAATAAAAAAGGAGGAGGAGTGGCTTTATTTATAAATAAGGAAATAAGATGTAAGTTCATTAAAGAAATGTCAATGGTCGTTGATAATATGATGGAAATGATCACAGTGGAAATAATAAACAAAAATGGAAAAAATATAATAATAAGTTGTGTTTATCGATCACCATGTTCAAAGATAGAGACATTTACTGATAAAATATTAGAGTTATTAATTAAGAGCAGAAATAAAAAAGTTTTCTTATGTGGAGATTTCAATATTGATTTAAACATGACAGATTCAAATAATATCAGTATATTTATGAACTCAATGACTAGTTTAAATTTATATCCGTTAATATCAAATCCGACAAGAATCACATCTCAAAGTGCTACCATATTTTCCGGTGTATAGGTCACACCTTTTTATTGTTTTTTCAAGGCCTGCGACCTATACTCAGGTGCGACCTATATATGGCTTGTTATCACTTTCGGTGAAACAAATTTTTAAATCCAGCTCATTTCACAATTACGTTCATTTATTAAGGAAAAGTTCAGCTCAGACATATATTTGCTATAATTTTTATCAAACAAATAATTGTTTTTAAGTGTTAATCTTCTTAAAAGCCTTGCTGTGCGCTCCTGTGGCAGACATTTGCAGCAGAGCTAAACGTAGGTGCGACCTATACACCAGTGCGACCTATCTAGGGATTTTTCCAATCTATTGGTGATAATTGGACAATGCGACCTATACACCA
>JBBPBX010018837.1:0-12336 GCA_038048925.1 Garcialebias charrua
CTCCCGTAAGACGGAGCTTTAACTCCCACCTCCGGGAGAGCTTTGAACACGTTCCGAGGGAGGCGGGGGACATGGAGTCCGAGTGGGCCATGTTCCGCGCCTCTATTGTCGAGGCAGCTTATCGGAGCTGTGGCCGCAAGGTTGTTGGTGCCTGTCGTGGTGGCAACCCTCGAACCCGGTGGTGGACACCGGCAGTGAGGGATGCTGTCAGGCTGAAGAAGGAGTCCTATTGGGCCTTTTTGGCTTGTGGGACCCCGGAAGCAGCTGATAGGTACCGGCAGTCCAAGCGGCATGCGGCTCGGGTGGTTGCTGAGGCAAAAACTCGGGCGTGGGAGGAGTTCGGAGAGGCCATGGAGAATGACTTCCGTACGGCTTCGAGGCGATTCTGGTCCACCATCCGGCGTCTCAGGGGGGGAAAGAGGTACGCGACCAACACCATTTATGGTGGGGGTGGCGTGCTGCTGACCTCAACTCGGGATGTTGTGAGTCGGTGGGCGGAATACTTCGAAGACCTCCTCAATCCTACTGGCACGTCTTCCACTGAGGAAGCGGAGCCTGGGGACTTTGGGTCGGGTTCTCCGATCTCTGGTGCTGAGGTCGCCGAGGTGGTTAAAAAGCTCCGCGGTGGCAAGGCTCCAGGGGTGGATGAGATTCGCCCGGAGTTCCTTAGGGCTCTGGATGTTGTGGGGTTGTGTTGGCTTACGCGACTCTGCAATATCGCGTGGACATCGGGGGCAGTTCCCTTGGATTGGCAGACTGGGGTGGTGGTTCCCCTATTCAAAAAGGGGGACCGTAGGGTGTGTTCCAACTATAGGGGATCACACTCTTAAGCCTCCCTGGTAAGGTCTATTCAGGGGTTCTGGAGAGGAGGGTCCGTCGGATAGTCGAACCTCGGATTCAGGAGGAGCAGTGTGGTTTTCGTCCTGGTCGTGGAACACTAGACCAGCTCTACACCCTCAACAGGGTCCTGGAGGGTGCGTGGGAGTTTGCCCAACCAGTTTACATGTGCTTTGTGGACTTGGAGAAGGCATTCGACCGCGTCCCTCGGGGGGTTCTGTGGGGGGTACTCCGGGAGTATGGGGTACCAGGCCCTTTGATAAGGGCTGTTAGGTCCCTGTACGACCGGTGTCAGAGCTTGGTCCGCATTGCCGGCAGTAAGTCAGGCTCGTTTCCGGTGAGAGTTGGACTCCGCCAAGGTTGCCCTTTGTCACCGATTCTGTTCATAACTTTTATGGACAGAATTTCTAGGCGCAGCCAAGGTGTTGAGAGGATCCGTTTTGGTGGCCTTAGAATCGCTTCTCTGTTTTTTGCAGATGATGTGGTCCTACTGGCTTCATCAGTTCGTGATTTACAACTTTCACTGGAGCGGTTTGCAGCCGAGTGTGATGCGGCCGGGATGAGGATCAGTTCCTCCAAATCCGAGGCCATGGTCTTGAGCCGGAAAAGGGTAGCATGCCCTCTCCGGGTCGGGGAGGAGGTCCTGCCCCAAGTGGAGGAGTTTAAGTATCTCGGGATCTTGTTCACGAATGAGGGAAAACTGGAGCGTGAGATCGATAGGCGGATAGGTGCAGCGTCCGCAGTGAAGCGGGCGCTGTACCGGTCTGTCGTGGTGAAGAGAGAGCTGAGTCAAAAGGCAAAGCTCTCAATTTACCGATCGATCTACGTTCCCACCCTCATCTATGGTCATGAGCTTTGGGTTATGACCGAAAGAACAAGATCTCGGATACAAGCGGCTGAAATGAGTTTTCTCCGCAGGGTGTCTGGACTCTCCCTTAGAGATAGGGTGAGAAGCTCAGTCATCCGGGAGGGACTCGGAGTAGAGCCGCTGCTTCTCCACATCGAGAGGAGCCAGTTGAGGTGGCTCGGGCATCTGGTTAGGATGCCTCCTGGACGCCTCCCTGGTGAGGTGTTCCGGGCATGTCCCACCGGGAGGAGACCCAGAGGAAGACCCAGGACACGCTGGAGGGACTATGTTTCTCGGCTGGCCTGGGAACGCCTTGGGATTCCCCCGGAGGAGCTGCTCCAAGTGGCTGGGGAGAGGGAAGTCTGGGCCTCCCTACTTAGGCTGCTACCCCTGCGACCCGACCCCGGATAAGCGGAAGAAGATGGATGGATGGATGGAATCTTCAACCAACTTTTTCCAACAATCAGATTAAACAATAATAATATTTAACCAACAGTACAAAATGACTAACTCGTTCTAATTTTCTAACTAATACAATACACATTACGCTATTTCATATATATTTTTAACAGTATAACAAGTAAAGCAATTTCTTATTTAGGAGATGTTTTGTTTTATTCAGTATTGCAATAGTTTTTGACAATTTGGCCTTAACATGATCAATATGAGCCTTCCAATGCAATTTGTACAGAATCAAGTATCACCCCTAAAAATCTGATTTCATAAACTCGTTCTATTTCAATACTGTTTATCATGAGTTTGACATTATTTTTTATTTTCTTGTTACTAAATATTACAAATTTTGTTTTTATCATAATTTAGTGATAGTTTATTTTTGTCACACCGTTTCTTTAATGCTTGTAATTCTCCTTTCATTATACTGAGGACTGCTCCAAACTATTACCAGAGCAATATAATGTGGTATCATCGGCAAACAAAGTAAATGATAACAACTTAGATTCATGCGTTTGGTTGGTGTCTGTGTGGGATGTAGGTGGCTCCATCTGTGATTTAAGAAAGATCATCAATTCAGACCTCCATGCACGTGACCAAAGCTTCTCTTCTGTGAGCTGGGCAAACAAAGACCCCAACGGCTCTCTGTTGTGAGGGGCCTGAGTTTAATCTGCACGTGAGTCTAAGTTACCGGTACATAACAGAACTTTCCGCGCAGTTTTAAAAAAAGCTCTGAATTCCACGCTCACAGTTTTGTGTTACTAGAAACAGCAGTTTGGTGATACATTAAAACATTTTTTTTTTAAATCAAGTTTTGTTGTGTCACTTGCAGCAGTTTACGGCAGAGTTTTGGGGTGTGTGTGTGTGTGTGTGTCTTCAGGAGTACCTTCAGTGTGACTCCCCACGGCATTCCCAATATCAGTATTCCTGTAGATGTGTTTGATGTGTTTGAAGCCACGTAGCATACCTTGGAACATGACAGTAAACATGGCAGAGTCTCTCTCTCAGTGGAGCAGTGATGCACGTCACCCCTTCAGAAGTCTGTGACGGGCGTACAAACCAAACCCACCGGGCCATGCGGCCTCCTGGGAGTCTCCCCCACTTTGCTGCGCTGACTGGCTCCATGTTGCTCAGTGCTTTGCTGTTCAGAATAATTCCACCCCCCCTGCAGCTTGACAAAGAAAAGAGCAAACTTAAAATGGGTGACAAACAAATAAGAGAACCACAAACGAGGAACAGTGACAAGTTATGGAACGTGCTTAACTGGTTATTTGACCCAGCAACACTAGATGTCATGATATATTGCGGTCTAATGTTTTGTCTGCGTTTCATCCCTGGAAAATCACTAGTGTATGTTTCCTGCATGCATCCCTGGGGAAATTAAGAGGCGCACAATGTATCTCAGGAGGATTCCCCCCTAAGAATGAGAATAAAGCAGGCAGCATGAAAGAGTAGTGTTGGTGTGAGGGAGTTATTGGTCTGGCAAAGGAATTGCCAGCACATCAAAATAGCATGGGTGTTGAACAAGACAGAAACGTGCACCATTTACACCTGCCAGAGAGAGAAACATGGAGAGCGCCTCTCTGACAAGGAACATTTCCATAGTCACACACACACACCACTTCATGTGGAGTGTGAGAGTTGAGGCTTCATGTCAGAGTGAATTTCACAAAGTGGCAGGTACAGCATGTTCACATGACAGCGGCGCTTTAAATGTAATTTCTGGGGTCGATGGGACAAGTCATTTGTATACAGTAGCACATCTATAATGTCATGGTGGAAGTGTTTCAGAAGAGGAGCCCGTGTTCAGAGACAAAAACAATCTGAGAGCATGAAAAGTTGACAAAAGAGGCAGCAGCTGATAAATACAGGTCAACTGCAGGCACAGAACATTGATTTTTGAACAACAGTCACTGCACATTTAAAACTTTTAAAGACCTAATTGAAGTGGTACCGACAGCAGCTCCAGTACAGAATCCAGCGGGAGGCAGACTTTGAAGTTTTACTTTCAGCTGCTATGTCAGATTTAGATTTTAAAACTCCTCTTTGCTGGGATTTAAACTAGCTTTTAGCTTTTTAGCGTTAAAAACGAAGCAAGCCTGAAAGTCAAAACTATTGAAAGTCAAAATGAAAGTCAAAACTTTTGTATTGATTTTTACAAATCACATCCAATTTCTTTATACGTGAACCTATTACATTTTATCCTTAAAAAGCACCTCTGAAGTCAAAGTGGATACACACAGCTGATAAGGATTGGGTAAGAATAATTTTAAACAAGGTTGAGTGAATTAAAAAAAAATATGACCACTTTTTGTTTTTCTTTACTTATGTTAGGTAAAAAAAAATGCAGTCTGTTCAAGACACTTTGTCGTACCTTAAATCAAATATTAAAAATATACTATAACTTTCACAGGGCAGCACGGTGGGTCAGCAAGAAGGTCACCAAGCCAAATCTCAGCTGGGGCCCTTTCTTGGTGGAGCTTGCATGTTCTCTCTATGCATGTGTGAGTTTTCTCCAGGTAGTCCAGTTTCCTCTCACAGACCAAAAACATACAGCTGATTGGTAACTATACATTGTCCCCAGGTGAGAGTGAGAAAGTGAATTTGTCTCATTTGTCTCTATGTGTCCTTGTGATGGACTAGAGACCTGTCCAGGACATCCCCTGCCTCTCGCACAGTGATGGTTGGATGTGGGCACCAGTGACCCCCTGCAACCCAAAAAGGAAGAAGCAGGTAAAGATAATGGATGGATGGATGGATGGATGGATGGAGGGATGGATGGATGGATGGTTGGATGGACCACCTCTTACACAGCAGCTAGTTGTTGTCTTCAAACATGCTATGACTTGTTCTTTATAAATGGATTGCCTTCTGCACATCAGTCGTGACACAATCTACAACTTATGATTCGTTAGTGATACTGTAAATGTTTTTTGTCAAAGTTTTTTAATTATTCATCATTTATTTAAAAAAATTATCTCATCATGCAAATGTTTCTTTGATAGACCCACACTTGTTAGTAATAAAATATAAATAAATCATCAAAAATTAAAACCAAATGTCACTTTGCTCATCGTACATGATAAAAATCTGTTGAATTGATCAGATCAGTTTAACTTAAACAGAAATAAACAAAAACATCCTAAGATATATGATACAGTTTCAAGGTTCTTTATTGCCATTCTCGTCACATGTGGTACGTGAGGTGGAAAGAAATTGTGTACGGTACACAAGGTCCCAACTGTATACCCAAAAGTAGCCAAAAGTATAAAGTATAAAAAGTAACAGTATACAAGGATCTAAGATATATGCTAAACAATAATCGTGTAATGTAAAATAACACAGTATACTGTACAGTACAGTATATTAAACTGCAGCCTGAACATGAGTCTGAAGTGAACAGAGGGTATGAATACAGCAGCTTAAAGGCAAGAAATCAACCGCATGGCTAATCAGCAGCACATATAGTCACCAATTAAAGAGTCATTACAGTGGTTATCCTGGTTAGGGATTCATGAGTCTAACAGCTTAAGGTAGAAGCTGTTCCTCAGTCTAGTGGTTCTACAATTAATGTGTTGCATTATGTTGCTGATATAATCAAACTGTCATCATATAATTGATTATGATGTAATTATTCAATTCAGTTTATTTATATAGCACCAAATCACAACAAAGTTGTCTCAGGGCACTTTACCAAAACATTCACATGCATAGAAAATCCATTTAGTAAAGTTTTCCATCTAAGGAAGCCAGCAGACATGTTGAATCCTCACTTCTTCACAGTTTCCCATCCTGAGCAAGCACAATGGCAACAGTGGGAAGGAAAAAANCATCATATAATTGATTATGATGTAATTATTCAATTCAGTTTATTTATATAGCGCCAAATCACAACAAAGTTGTCTCAGGCCACTTTACCAAAACATTCACATAAATAGAAAATCCATTTAGTAAAGTTTTCCATCTAAGGAAGCCAGCAGACATGTTGAATCCTCACTTCTTCACAGTTTCCCATCCTGAGCAAGCACAATGGCAACAGTGGGAAGGAAAAAAACTCCCATTTAACAGGAGGAAACCTCCAACAGAACCAGGCTCAGGACAAGCGGCCATCTGCTTTGACCAGCTGGGTTTGAGAGGAACAGGAAGTAGAGACAAACAAACACAGAATGGCAGGTCCAGATGTAGGTGCAGGTGCACCTGAAAGATAAAAACATGTGAAGGATAGAAAAAATAATTACAAATACAAAACAGGTTGAGCAGAGTAAGTAAAGACAGTAGTAGAGTGAAGAAATGTGGTCAGTTTGTCCTCCAGCAGTCTAAGCCTATAGCAGCATAACTAAGGGACAGCTCAGGAAACCCAAGCCAACTATAGGATTTATCAAAAAGGAAAGTTTTAAAACTGGACAGTGTGTCAGACTCACAGACAGAAACTGGAAGTTGGTTCCACAAGAGAGGAGCCTGATCACTGAAAGATCTGCCTCCTATTCTGTTTTTTGGAAACTCTAGGATTATTATGATCTAATTTAACATTATTCAAACCATACTCTGGGATGATAACCGTTAAATACACTGTACAGTATTTTCATCCTCTAAAAACAGTTTGATGTGCTTGAAAATCGGTTACCGTTAGGTTAATACTGCATTTAGTTACTTTTCTAATGTATCATTTGACAAAACTACAGAAAACACTAACCTAATTTATGTATTTTAGTGTGACTGCTATTCACCTACACTTTCAAGGAACGCATGATCAAGACAGGGAGTCAGACGGAGGAAGGTTTGTGAGGCAGCAGGAGAAGGCAGTGAAGCCTGGATGACAGTAAAAAGATGAGATGGGGCAGCTGAGGACTATTTTGTAGATGAGATGTTGCAGGAGAAAGAGAAGAGAGAGAGGGGTGTGGGGGTAAATCTAGGCCAGTGTCCAGACTCAGAGCACCAAAGGCCTTGTGTCCCTGGATGATCTGTGTCAGCCCTCTGACAGGAGACATGGGACCATAACACAGAGTTTTTCCACCACCAGACGCTCCCCATCTCTTCTGAAGAATACCCCCACTCCCTCCCTCCTCTTCCTCCTCCTCTTCCTCCTTGACACACTCGCCAGTGGGAGACAGAGGAGAGAAATGCACTCGTTACAATAAGGAGGGCACATGGCATGGGACCTGAGGCTTTGAGTGCCTCCTCCTCCACACTCTCGAGATCTTCCCTGCAAGTACTGAGCATTTCTAAAGTTGATGTGCAGTAAACAGAATTTCTTAGGCAAGCTCACACTGCCGAGGTGCAAGACCATGCTACGGCTCATGTTGGCCAAATAAAACAACAACAACAACAACAACATCTATTTAGCAATAATACATGACGCCCTGTAAAACAAAAGGTGAATATTCCTCTTTGTTGCTCACCTCGCAGATCAAGCCGACTTATTTCAAGGCTCGATCAGGTGGTCTGTTACCTTGGCAATTAAAGCCTTGTTAGAGATATAAAACCTTGAAACTCAAATGGAAAGTCCCCCGTGAGTCAAATCGCTGAGCAAATCCTTAAACCAAACAAGCGTCCAGTGGGAACGCTCCTTCTCTGAGGATAGATGTTTAATTACTTCTGCTTGTTTGGGGGTAAAGGAGGGAAAGAAAATGTTTCACTCCCTCTTGTTTGACTTAAAAGCTCCTGAGTGTATTTATTGGAATTATTTTAAGTGACAATCAGTGCGTTTTTGTTGTTTTCGGTTCACTGAATATACACGTGCACACGCTTTTACAGGTACTCCCCGACTTACGAGCGCATCCACATACGAGGTTCCGGACTTACGAGCTGACTAACGAACAGTAAAGTTGTACAGAACATACAGAAAATACAGCACTGGTGTGTGTTTTTAGAAGAAAGTGTGTTAGCTAACAGTTTGTAAACAAGTTTCTGAGCATGTTTATGAACTAGTATGTACGTTTGTGTTGAAAAACGAGTGTTCGTAGTAGTGCTAGCATAAATTTTCCGACTAACGGCCAAAAATCCGGACTTACGAGCGACACGTGTTTCGTGTTCCGACGTACGAGATTTCGTGTCGCGAGCACCTCGTAGTAACGGAACTCGCTCGTAAGTCGGGGATCACCTGTACTCTTATTATGTTGTGGCAAAACCTGAAAAGTAAACAATTTGTGCCCCAAAAAAAACAACTTTTAACCTTATTACAGAAAACGCATTTTTTTAGTGTTATTAATTTAATTTAATGAATTAATCTTTAATATATTATTGCTAAATGCGATTCATTTATCATTTATTCCCAATTGATGCAAAACACCTTTTTCATTGTTACCTCCAAAACTAGGCCAGCTATATTCCCAGATGAATGTTCTTTCCAAAAAAAAAAAACCCCATAATGCTACATATTTGAGCAAAAAGAAGTGATAATTTATCATTATTTAATGATCTCCCTCACACACGGTGCAGTCAGCGACAACAGCTGTGTGCAGTGTTGACGGGCTCATCCTGGTGTCTGAACGTCGTTTTGACCCGCTCTTTGGACTTGTTTTTTCACCCTCAAAGACTATTTCTGCTTTTCTCCCTTCCTCACCCCCATCCTGACATGGTTCTTTAAATGGGCCTGGCACAGATCCCACCGTCTAACGAAGTTATGTGGAGGTGCACGGGGAGGTGAGACCTTCTGTGGGACCCACTAATCAGCTCAAAGCCAAGCCCAGGACGATGTGCCGGACAGGTGAGTCAAAGCACTCCCCATTCGTCGGCCTGTCCGCACTGTGAGGGTCAGATCTGTTCTATCTTTAATGTCCCAGTCACTCCTGCAACCTGGACTCCCTGATGATCGCCTGGCCTGCATTTTTCCGGTGCCTTCAAGGGAGGAGGAAACAGCTGCTCTACCAGGGGAGCCTCCTGAATGCACCTTCTGTCATCCTCTGGAGTGTTACCCTTTTCCTTTAATTAACACTGTCCCAACTCCTGCTACCACGGTCCAGAGAGAGGCTCTGCGACTGCAAAAGAAGAGGGAGAGTCGTCGAGGGGGGAGCAAGAGAGGAGGTGGCAGTGGTGAAGGTGAGAGGAGTGAAGAGGAGAGGATGAATAATGCTTGCATGGCCTGGGAGTGAGGCTTCTTCTAATCCTTCAGAGCCCACCTGATCCACGTGCCTTCACACAAGCACGACGCTCCAGCCGTTCCACTCAGACGCCTACTTTCCAGGGACGACCCTGAAATAAATTGGACGTTCTGCTGGAAAGATGGGTGTCCTTAATTTGCAATTTTTAATACAGTTGCAAAACCCTTCAAGTGTACCGTATTTTTTGGACTACAGGTCGCACCCGAGTATAGGTCGCATTGTCCAATCATTGCCAAAGAATTGGAAAAATCCATATATAGGTCGCACCTACGTCAAAATGTGGACCGTGTTTAGCTCTGCTGCAAATGTCTCTTCCACAGGAGCGCACAGCAAGGCTTTTAAGAAGATTAACACTTAAAAACAATTAATTGTTTGATAAAAAATTATAGCAAATATGTGTCTGAGCTGAACTTTTCTTTAATAAATGAATAATTTTAGCAGGATAAACACCTAAAAATATATATTTGTTAGCTGACATTATTGTAAGAGTGTGTCTTAGTTAAATTTTTGTTAATACAGGTAGTCCTCGACTTACGAGCGAGTTCCGTTCCTGCGAGGCTCTCGTAAGACGAAAATTCGTACGTCGGAACACGAAACACGTGTTCTCGTAAGTCCGGATTTTTGGTCGTAAGTCGGAAAATTTATGCTAGCGCTACTACGAACACTCGTTTTTCATCACAAACGTTCATACTAGTTCATAAACATGCTCAGAAACTTGTTTCCAAATGGTTAGCTAACACACTTTCATCTAAAAACACATACCAGTGCTGTATTTTCTGTATGTTCTTTACAAATTTACTGCTCGTTCGCCAGCTCGTAAGTCCGGAACCTCGTAAGTAAGAGTCAGAGAGTCAGAGAGTCTTTATTGTCATTTGCACCGCATGTGGTACATGTGATGAAAACGAGATTATGTACACGGGGTCCCAGTTACATCCAACAACAAATGCAAGAGAAAAACAGTAATAGCATCTAGGATTAACTAGAAAAACATCAACTAGTAATACACTAAGCCCTAATGTGGTGGAAAAACATCATTATAAACAGCAGCACGAACATGAGTCTTTATGAGCAGATGGTCACAAATGAACACAGCAACAAGAAAACAGATCAGCATCAGCATGATGTGATTTTGCAGTCATTATTATTATTGTTTATTTATTCATGAGTCTAACAGCCTCAGGGTAGAGCGCTCGTAAGAGCGTAAGAGCGCTCGTAAGTCGGGGAATACCTGTAAATGATTACAAATCAGCTTATTTTATAAAAAGCCATATATAGGTCGCACCTGACTATAGGTCGCAGGCCATGAAAAAAATGATAAAAAGCCACGACCTATAGTCCGGAAAATACGGTAACTCTATTCGTAGTCACTGATGTTTTGCAATTCTGAGCAACATTCAGAAAAAACTTGCCAAAGTTTAATTAAGTGGTTAAAAACACGGCAAGAACTTTTTTTTTTTTTTCTTCTCCACTTTGCAAGTGACTTTATTCTAAGTATATTCATGGAACGTGTTTAGCGTTGACTTAAAGTCGTGCATGATACATAATGTACAGATTATGGCATGTGATTCGCTAATGTGTTAAATTGAACGTGATAGCCGCTGAACACTTTCCGAGGTGTCAAGCTGCTTGCGTAAAATACCCCGTGTGATAAGGGTCTGCGTATAACACATTTACGTGCTGCTGCATTGTTAAACATGGAGGTGAGTGCATGTCATCCCGTCTGAAGAGAAGATCTCCTAATGAGCAAAGTAATGAGCAAGAAAAAAACAACTCATTTAAGTACAGACAAAAGTTTGCTATAGTTTCATCATGTGTGGCAGTGCCAGGTGGAAAAACGTTCCAGGAGTTTTTCATGTTCTGGCTCAGGCTAACGTCCGCGGGGGATCCCCCTTCCTTGGCACATTCATAGCGGCCACCCTTTTTGCTGTATGGGCTGTGGAGGTCAACGCTTTGTGAGAAGGACATGAAATGTGTTTGATCACAGCTTGAAACTGTCCCATTGTGGTTAAATATTATTCTTTGTGCCAATGAGCCATCGTGTCAGAGGCACAAGCTGGTCCAGTGGAATGGATCCACCAATCAAGCACGATCTGAACCTAAGAATAAAACTGCCGGCTTGTGAACGTGTATGCTGCGCTCTAATGCTAAATGGATAGGGATGCACCGATCCACATTTCTCACTTCCAATCCGATACCAATACTTAAAATTGGGTATCGACAGATACCGATACTTTTCCAATCCGATACCGTTCAGGTACATGCATCTGTATAATGAAGTTTTTGAATTGAGACTATTCATTTTAACATTGTGTGACATAAACCCAATGGAGACACTCTGAGCATTACAACAGGAACTTCACAGACTTTAACAGCACACAAGAGGCAGGTCTTTTTTTTCATTCATTCAACCTTTATTTAGTCAGGTAAATCTTTTGAACCTCATGGGCTCATTTACGAAAGCGACCTGCTAAAACTAAAGAACAATGAACAGCAGTGATAGAATTTCATTAAACAATAAACAAACAAACAATAAACAATAGAAAACAAAAAGAGAGAAAAAAACAAAAGATTTTTTTTTTTTTTTTTTTAACAAAGTATCAAAAAACTAGCAAAACATTATAAGGTAGACGTATAAAATCAAAGACAGGAACAAATCTGCATTGGTTTTTGCCAGGATTCTAACAGATTCTGAAAACCATTTAGAGAAGTCAAGGTCGAGAGCTTCAGATCTTTTTCAAGGTCTTTACCACACACGTCCTTCTCACTCATGGTGCAGCTGGAAAAACTAAAAAAACTAAAAAAAACGCTAAGCATGATGGGAAAGACAACAAAACCCACTCCCTTAGTGGTTAAAGGGAGTGGCTGTGTTGTCTTTTCCATCATGCTTAGCATTTTTTTTAGTTTTCCAGCTTTAGGTGCAGCTGGAAAACTAAAATACCGCTAAGCATTATGGGAAAGACAACAAAATCCACTCCCTTAGTGGTTAAGCGGGGTGGCTGTGTTGTCTTTCCCATCATGCTTAGCGGTTTTTTAATTTTTCCAGCTGCACCATGAGTGAGAAGGACGTGTGTGGCATAGACCTGCCTCTTGTGTGCTGTT
>JBBPBX010018837.1:13627-25931 GCA_038048925.1 Garcialebias charrua
TTTTAAGATCCAGATTCAGAATGATCCACTTATTGCCATTTTTGGAGTTCCAGGGACCACACTTAACCTATCCCGCCAGCAGAGGGAGGTCCTAGCCTTCTGTTCTCTCCTTGCCAGGCGCTGTATTTTGCTCGCGTGGAAATCTCCCACACCTCCATCCACATCGCAATGGCTTAACACCGTAAGATCATTCTTGAAAATAGAAAAAATTTCATTAACAGTGAAAGGTAGTTCTGAAAAATTTACTTATAAATGGGCACCCTTTGTGTCATATGTAAAATCTTTGCCTTCACAACATACAGATTGATACCCTGATTCATGCTCAATGCACAGACTGATGGGACTAACTCATCACACTACCATGTGACTTAACTCTGAAGAATAAATGAATGGGTAAAACACTCGTTTCCTTTTAGTTTTTTGATGCCGTCCTATCCCCCCTCCTCCCCCCCTTTTTTTTTTTTTTTTTTTTTTTTTTTTTATTTTTTTTTTTTTTTTTTTTTTTTTTTTCATTTCCTCTTGTTTTTGGTTAGGTTAGTGGGGTGTGATATGTTTGGTTGTGGGAGGGGGGAGGGAGGGGAGGGGAGAAAAGGGGAGAAAAGAAAATTTTATTTGGAGAAGTCATGTAAGTTTCGTAAAATATATGTATTGTTAATTGTTGTATGTTCTCCTGATAAATAAAAAAATTAAAAAAATGAATCCCCGTGGCTCAATGAGACTAACCTGTGTAAATAAAGGTTGTATAAAAAACAGCAACTGTTTCCAAAGTGCTTAACAAAAACTCAGGACAGTATTACACTTGTATTATTTTATTTTATGCTTATGTTCATTAAATGTTTCAGTGTTTTAGTGTTTAAATGGTTACTTTTGCACCGAAGGGACCGAGAGAAATGGAATTTCAATCCTGTGTACAGTATGTCCTGTAAATATTGCAGTTTTGACAATAAAGTTGACTTTGAGTTTTTGACTTGAAAACCATAAGTAAAAGAGAACAAGATATAAATAAAAGCATAAAAAAAATGAAAACATAAAAACAAACACAATGAGAAACAATGGGATAATAAATCCGATCACACTGTGTTAAACGTCAGTAAAAACAGGTGTGTTTGTAGGAGAGATTTAAAAGCAGGCGCTGAAGTGGCCTGAGGGACAGACTGTTCCAAAGTTTAGGGCCAATGACTGTAAAGTCTCGATCTCTGAGCTTCAACAAGGTTTTTGGTACAACCTAAAGCAGCAGGTCAGACGATCTCAGCACCTGAGAAGGAACATGTTTCCCTGCAAGGAAAATTTCCCTAAGGGACAATAACAGTGATGATGACGGTTCAAGTAGTTCAGAGAGGTATGAGGGTGCAAGGCCGTTAATACAATTAAATGTCGACAGGAGAATTTTAAAATCAATTCTGATATGCACAGGGAGCCAGTGAAGGGAGGACAAAACTGGTAGAGCCGAGTTGCAACAGTTTGGACAAGCTGGAGACGTGAAAGAGAGACCTGACTGACTCAACTTGAAGCGAGTTACTGTAGTCCAGTCAGGTTGTAATGAATGCATCAACTATTTTTCCAAGGTCAGATCTGGTCAGCACAGACTTAAGCTTTGCTATTTGCCTTAAAGGAGAAATGAAAAGTGTTTTTAAGCTAATAGTAGTCTAATAAAAAGCATAAAATAAGCTTGTTGAGAAAATTTCACAAGTCAAAAATGTCATCCTAACTCAAATTTAGACTTTGCAAAGTGAAAAAATTCTCATCTGGTGTTTTTGACCCCCCTCCCTCTGCTTGCTCTCCGTCCCCTGAATATGACATAGGCAGTGCAATGGTCGTCCCTCATACAGTAATATTAGTGTGTGTATCTAGTATTTTTTCAACTTTCATCATTTTGTAAACCGCCCCCTAGCTTATAGACTGTAGTTATGTTATCATTCACAAGAGTTTGTATATATTTTTTTGTTTATGTAGTGTTTTGTAGTTCTGTTTGTGTTAATAAAAAAAAAATCTAGTAGTGGACAAAAAGGTTTCAGTGTGTAGCAATTAGGGATGCAGCAAAAAAAAATCTATTTTTTAAAGAATCAAGATTCTTAGTCCTGGCGATTCAGAATCGATTCTAAAAGCCCCAAAATAGATTTTAAAACTTTTTTAAAATTTTATATTGTATTTTTACCGCTCCTGTGCATTCGGCCGCTGTAGAATTTTGGCCGTGTAGGGCCACCGTAGTTAGTTAGCCAGGCAGCTCCCAATGGAGCCTGCTAGCAAGGAGGGAGACCCTGCATGTTTCAACTTGCTCCTTCATCTTTAAAAATCATTTTAGATCCTACTATGTTCTGTGGAATACAGAGCTTAACAAGACATTGGTAACTGTTTCAGGACATTTTCAACACCCCCACTCCCATGTTAGCATACGGCGCTAGCATGCTAACGTTAGCATACGGCGCTAGCATGCTAACGTTAGCATGCGAAGGCTATTCGTATTTCCAGGATAGAAATGCCCATTAATGCACTAAATCACCAAACTGTTTTTGACAAACTAAAGTGATATCCTTCAGATTCAAAAAGGTCTTCTGCTTCCATTTTAAATGACAGACAAGAGGACAGTAATGATGGGTTTATAGCTTCAGTGTTATTGTAAGATAGCAAAGGAGGTCTTAATTGTGTCATAAAAGTGCGTCCAGAAAATTACTACAGAAATCACTGCACTTCGGCATGTAGCAGGAAAAATGTAAAAAACTATTTCTTTAAGCTACTGACTTGAAAAAAGCATACTAAGTATGTTTATGTGTGTTGTTTACTATAGACCCCTTTCACGGATTGCGCAATACCGGAAGCACCGCCATGTTGGAGACACTCGCGCTGTAAACACACAGTAGTTGAAGTCGGAGCTCCGGTTTTATTTCTGATTTGACCTTGTTGTCTGTAAAACAAACCTCTGTAAAGAAGACAGAAGCTGCAGGAGAGTATGTGGACCAGCTTCAGCCTGCAGCAAAGGAACGTCATTTGGATAAAATACAGATAATTGGCAGCTAAGACCCATACCGGCTGTCCAACATGTCAGAAGATGAGAAGACCTTACCAGCTGTGACCTACGCAGACATTGTGAATTATTTGGTGATTTATATTTAATTTTTAATTTGTCTGTGTACATATAAATATATTTTGGGTGTGTTTTTAAACACACACTAGCTATGTATTCTTATTGTAAATGTATGTGACTCATCACATCAGTCTGAGGATTGAAGCAAATTTTGTCAAAATGATCTTAGATCCCTGTTTTTTAAGCTACATTTGATCCCTGGATCAACCAGATCTGAGCGGTTCCAGAGAGCAATGCCTTGATTTTCCTTATTAATCCAGACTAAATGTGTAAATGTGTGTTTCAGTTCATTTTATAGAAGCTCTGTGCAGAACTACCTCAATACATATTATTTTATAGAAGCTCTGTGCAGAACTACCTCAAAACATATTTTTTAAATAAACATGTGAAGTACAATGATGGCTGACAAGTGTTATTCAAAATTTTCAACTTTGTACAGTGTTTCAACACAAATTATATAAATAACAGCTACTCTATGAATCTAATTACAGTAAGAACTTTGAGGTGCATTCTGCAGACATTTATCTTTTAAGATAATAGTACGAATGGTTGTCTTTATATAAACCTTTTTTACCTTACAACTACTTTGAGTTTGGCAGAATATTTTCTAGTCAATACAAAAAGTGCACAAACAAAATGGTTAATGATACATAATGTCATTTATTCAGAGTCAGAGAGTCAGAGTCAGAGAGAATTTATTGTCATTTGCACCGCATGTAGTACATGTGTTGAAAACGAGATTATGTACACAGGGTCCCAGTTACATCCAACAACAAATGCAAGAGAAATACAATAATAACATCTAGGATTAACTAAGAGAGACATCACATCAGCTAGTAATACACTAAGCCCTAATGTAGTAGAAAAACATCATTATAAACAGCAGCACGAACATGAGCAGATGGTCACAGATGAACGCAGCAACAAGAAACAGATGGTCACAGATGAACGCAGCAACAAGAAACAGATCAGTACAGTATCAGTATGATGTGACATTTTGCAGTGTTTATTCTTATTATTTATTTATTCATGAGTCTGACAGCCTCAGGGTAGAAGCTGTTTCTCAGTCTAGTGGTTCTACATTTGATGCTCCTCAACCTCCGTCCCGAAGGGAGTGGTGCAAAGAGTGAGTGTGCTGGGTGAGTGAGGTCTTTCATGATGCAGGTGGCTCTTTTTCTGCATCTGGAGGTGTAAATGTCTGTGATGGTGGGGAGACTGACTCCCACAGACTTCTGTGCAGCCTTCACCACTCTCTGCAGAGCTTTTCTCTCTGCAACTGTGCAGCCTCCATGCCACACGTTGATGCTGGAGCACAGGACGCTCTCCACTGCACACCTGTAGAACGAGGTGAGGACTGGGCTTCTCAGACCGGCTCGTCTCAGCCGTCTGAGGAAGTAGAGTCTCTGATGACCTTTCTTGATCAGGCTGGTGGTGTTATTGCTCCAGCTGAGGTTATCATTCAAGTGTACACCCAGGTATTTGTAGCTGGAGACCACCTCCACCGCAGATCCACCTATATACAGTGGGGTGTGGGTGTGTTTGTTCCTTCTGAAGTCCACAATCATCTCCTTCGTCTTCTTCACATTCATGTGAAGGTTGTTCTCTTTGCACCAGCTCTCCAGATGTTCCACCTCCTGTCTGTAGCTGGATTCATCATTATCTGTGATGCATCCCACCACAGCTGTATCATCTGCAAACTTAACAATATGACAGCCTGGATGTGTGGCTATACAATCATATGTGAGCAGAGTGAACAGAAGAGGGCTCAGCACACATCCCTGAGGAGAGCCAGTGCTGAGGGTGATGGTGGAGGAGGAGAAGTTGTGGATCTTCACGGACTGTGGTCTGTCTGTTAAGAAGTCTAAGACCCAGTTACAAATAGAGGGGCTTAGTCCAAGTGTGGATAGTTTGTGTTATTCTGTTTAAAAGAGGTTTTCTAAATCGACGTGAGCTATACAGTATCAGCACCACTATGTGAAACATATGTTGTAATATGTAAGTTGTCTTGTTTGCTCACGTTAGTGTGATATCCATTACAGAAAAAGCATAATCAAAATTACATTCATCAAATCAATACATAAACAGTAATGATATAGTAATTCATGCTCAAATCAAAAAAGGCGTTCAATACAGGATCAACTGGACTTTATTTGTTACTAATAAAGTCCAGTTGATCCTGTATTGAACGCCTTTTTTGATTTTATCATGTCCTGGACGACTGAGAATCTTCACCAGCATCATGCTCAAATAAAGAGTGCAGTGAATGAAAAATCATGTCTGCCCCATATTTGCAAAAACAACTTCAAAGTAAAGGTGGAACAATGTAAAATAAAAATAAAAAAGGTTCACATCAGCTATCACTCTTCTATCCACTTGTTCTTTTTACAATTCATGCAGCTACTCATAACCCACCAAAGGTGTTGACAGATTAACCAAGACACAGCACACAAAGCCAATCATATTGATTAATGCAACTTTTTCTGGATATCTACATGTTTGAAAATCAATAGGTAGAGGGCCATTCAAGATTGTGTATTTTTGTCTTACACAGCCTATTCAACATGGATTCTAACATGTGCTATTTGCCATGTTTTTTTTAGTTCTTTTTTGTCGTCGGTTGAAACGTTCTGCTGCCAGATGTCATCCACCATCAGCACCAACTGCACTCTGCAGCACACGTCTTCAGTGAAGGCACCCAGTCTGGATCATCCTTGCTGTACAATGGAGCACGTCTGCCTAAGAAAAGAAAAAACATAATAAAATAAAAATTACTTAAATGAAGTTGTAAATAATTGACACATTCAGCTGCCAGATGTCATCCCACCATCAGCACCAACTTCTCTGCAGCACACGTCTTCAGTGATGCCTGGATTCAGCCTGGATCATCCTTGGCACAATGGAGCACGTCTGCCTAAGAAAAGAAAAAACATAATAAAATAAAAATTACTTAAATGAAGTTGTAAATAATTGGTGTGTTCATATGCATATGAATTTCAAAACAGGATTTAACATAGCACCGGATTGTCAGTTGTCAAACAACACAAGAACAGTTAATTTAGGTAACTGTATGTGCTTCTTACATATTTAGTGTTTGTACGTATTTTTTGCTTTTCAACTTGAGAGCTAGGTGTGTAGTTTCTCATGACAGTGCTCTTGTCATGAGTGTCATGACATGACACTCATGACAAGAGCACTGTCATGACAGTGCTCTTATGAATTTTGAATAATCAGCATAAACAACTCAACAACTGAAAGCTTAACAAGTAAAAAACAAATAACTCAACAAAAAAAAATTGTAACGTTCCATGTACATTTTATGCAGCACAGTTAAAGGATTGTAATAATAATAATCATTTTATTTAAAAGCTCCTTTCAGGACACCCAAGGACACTTAACAAACCAATACAGTTCAAACATTATCAGTGACAAATTGAAATATAAAATACATAAGGATGATATAATATAAAATACATTTAGTAAATAAGCTAGTCTAAAGAGATGTGTTTTCAGGGCTGTCTTGAACAGAGAAAGGGAGGTGGTGTTTCAAAGGTCTGTCCTCGTGCTCAATAAACTTATGATTCGTGTAATGCCCTAATTCACTATAATCTACTGTAAGAAATATATTACCTGACACAAAGTGTGCAGAGCAAATTCGGATGTTGCTCAGTTTTTTTCAATCCAAGTTCTGGTTTAGGCTGGCAGCCACAGACGTCGACGTTCCTCTGATAACTGCTGAGTTACTTCACCTTGATTTGTGATCACGAGTGGTAATCTGTAAAACAGAAGGCTTTTTCTCTCAATCTGACCGATTGTGGCAGCCATGGACACGACAATAATTCACCATTTTTTGATTGTGTGTGACCAGACGCGACGCAACACTACAATAGCTTTGAGGCTAACACCGCTATGTCGCCAAGATGGCTACTTCCGGTATTTTTCCAGGGTTGATGACGAGCCGTGAAAGGGGTCTATATGAAATTCTTGTTATATCGATTTTTTCAGATTTGATTACATTTCTCCTTTAACTGGAAGACGCTTCTTTATAGAACAGTTAATCTGTTTATTAGGCCCGAGCAGCTAAGCGCTGCGAAGGCCTATACTGTAGTGTTTATTTTTTATTTTTTTTATTCTGTACACAAATGAAGTGGCCATTTGGAGGCTTTATCATATATGAAAACTCACCAGATTTGGCGGACTCATCAGGACTGGTGAAAAAATACGTAACAGCTCAAGAGCGCCCCCTAGAAAATTTCAATACCCTCCGCATTGGCCTTAGTTTGACGTAGAATCGTGAAATTTGCTACACTTGTCCAACTCACCAAGCTGCACAGAAAACCCTCTGGCACCAACGTTGTACGATAAATGGTAAGGCGGCCATTTTGGAACGATGACCCAATTTTCACACCTTTTTGGCCGTTTACAGCCTCCGCATTTGAACAAACTCCTCCTAGGGATTTTGCTCGATCGGGTTCAGACTTGGCCCGTTTGTTCATAAGGAAAGGGGGACCAAACGATATCAAAACGGTTCGTTTTCACGCATGATGAAGGGGCGGAGCCAGACGTCAAAGTTGGACATCTCGCCTTGAAAAACGAAACGCTAATAGCACCTACATGAAAACTGTCTAATACATCAAACCTCAGTGATTGACCCACATCCGGTCCCCTGCAATACTAAATGGTCAAATCATGACATCACTTAAGCCACAATTGAACTTAAAGTCCGAGTCCAAAACCATGAGGTTTGTAACAGGCTGCTTAAGATAAGGCTGAAGAGAGTCAAGATTTACAGGATCAGAGATGGCGGTGGAGCTAATGACCAGATTTCTGATCGTTAAAACTTAAACAAGCTTAGTTTTTCCAGTAGAATCAGTCAATGGCCAAATCACGAGATGTCTGCAGGAACACACAAAGCGCATGCTGACAGGAATTTGTTTTTGAGTCAAATGTGTTTTTTGCATCATCTGTGCATGATTCTTTTTACTTACCCAGCAGAGGTGAGACTTGAGATAAAAGAAAACATTTTTGTTGATTTTTTATTGTGCCTATTTGCTCTCCAAAATGCACATTTGATTCTTTTCCCCCATATTTATAAGGTTATCCCTGAGGAAAAAGAGTCATGTCAGGCAGTTTTTAGAGCGTCATGAGCAACATTCCTCACATGAGGTTTGGAACTACTTGAAGAAGAAGAAAAAAAAACTTCTAAAGAAGAGTGCATTTTTACTTAGAGACTCGACTGCGAGAGCTCAGGCCTCGCTTTGTCACTAATGAAAGTAGCAGCGAGCCCTGGAGGACTGCCGAGCGCTGTTTGTCTGTGTTTGAGAGGATTCAAGTGATATGGAGTGGGGGGTGTAAGGTGCCAAAACTTTGGGAGATCTGTCTGACAGAGCGCTGAGACACCGAGCGGGAACTTCGGAGCAATTGTTAACATTGAAGTTTTTAAGGCAGCTGAGACCTCCTGACAGAATCCGAGCACCGACCAAAAGATGTTTTACATGTTTGTGTTTACCGCCTTTTCTGTAGCTTGTGAGGGGGCCAAGTTTACCAAAGCGTGCCGTGTCAATCTGTGTCAAACTTGCGTTTATTGATCTTTCGCAAACATTTTCTTGGCACCGTGTAGGGGGATTTTTTTTAAAGCAAGACAAAAAAATTAAATTAAGGTGCAGATGGATTTGCAAACTGAGAATGTGAAACCTTGACATCATAAGTAGGTCATGAATTTACAAATGTCATGTTTATCACTGATCAGGGGATTTAAACAACAAAATCTATTTTAGCTAGAGAAAATGCAGTGGGAATGCTTATTGCTGAATAATTAGCTGGAAAAACAGCTAAAATTAATTTTTAAAAAGCATGCTGAATTGTAGTTGAAATGGAAGACCAAGCCTAGAAGAAAGCAGAAAGTCAGAGTCAGAGAGTCTTTATTGTCATTTGCACCGCATGTGGTACATGTGATGAAAACGAGATTATGTACACGGGGTCCCAGTTACATCCAACAACAAATGCAAGAGAAAAACAGTAATAACATCTAGGATTAACTAAGAAAAACATCAACTAGTAATACACTAAGCCCTAATGTAGTAGAAAAACATCATTATAAACAGCAGCACGAACACGAGTCTTTATGAGCAGATGGTCACAGATGAACACAGCAACAAGAAAACAGATCAGCATCAAGAAAGAACACATATTTGCTGAATTGGGTTTAAATAAGCAGACAACTGCACAAAACAGGAAACTTGCAACCCAAAAAAAAAAGCTGAAATGAGCAAAAAGTACCTAAGGCAGACAGAAGCTTAAGGTGAAATGAGCTCCAAAATGGTGGAATTAGCTGAAAAAGCTCAAATTAGCATAAAACAGCTAAATCATAGCTGAAATGTCAGATAAAGCTGAAACTATCCAAAAAGAGCTGAAAAGAGCACAATAAGCTTAAATTACCATATAGAAGTTAATTAAAGGGGACCACAGATGCAAAATTCACTTTTTAATGTTTTTTTAACTCAACTTTGGTTATGTATTTCTTAAAAAAAAACTGTCCTAGGACCAAAAAAATGCACCCAGTGGTTTATTTACTCTAAGTATATTTATTTTTCAGTGATATAAATGTCTCGTTTTCAAACCCACCCCAACCTGAGTCCAGCCCCTCACCTAGCAACCCCTGGTGATGCTCCACCCACTTCAGTATAAAAGACGTCACGTTTTTTTTCCCTGAGTTCATCTCAGCACAATGGCTACTAGAGTTCGATGTTTCGTTGTTGTTAAAATGCAGTACCGCTATAACTAATTATCTATCAACGAAAAAACTTATTTACGGGCTCTTAAATCGACCGGACTACTGCTCGCGGACCATATCCGGTCCGCGCCGGATGTGGTCCGTGAAAAAAGCGGTCCCCGCCAGTGTGTTACTCTGCAGCCTTATTGCTTGTTTTCGAAGAGTCAGACGAAGAGTTTTTAACATGGAGGGTGAACTTATGGATGTTTCTCAGCGGCCTACGCGACGCGTCAGCGCCTCATTTGCCCTGCCCAAAATGGCGTCTGCCTCTGGGTCTGACTCAGGGTCCCCTTTGGAGGGCGGAGTTAATGTAAACAGATTTTTGAAGGGCGTGGCCTTATCATAAACAGCCTGTTCAGAACGGAAGTGAGAAAAGGCACAACTAGAAAGGGGATATTTTATTATCTAAGAATTATTTTGTGCATTAAATTGAATGAACATGGTCTGGATAGCCCACAGACATACCATAAAAATTTATAAAACCAATATTTGGTCCCCTTTAAGTTGAAAGTAGAAAAAATACCATGAAAAAATTGAATTTATTAGAAAACAGCTGAAATTAGAAAAAAAATGCTAAAAAGCAAACGGAAAAGAGCAAGCTTACAACATAGCACAAGAAGGCAGAAAGAACACATGTTGGCCCAGTTAAGCTGAAAGAAGCAGAAACGAGCACCAAAAAACCCGGGAAATTATTTAATTTAATTTACCCTTTTCTTTATCCAGGTAGTCTCATTGAGCCACGAGAACTCACTTTCAAAAGAGACCTGTTTAGTGAGCAGATGTTGGGGGTTAAGGGCCTTGCTCAGGGGGCCAGAGTGGGGCGAATGAGGGTGGGTGTTTCACCTTTTTCACCAACATTTTGATGTTGTCAGTACCGTGAGTTGAACCGGCCATCTTGCGATTGCAGGCCCACCGTCTCTAACCACTGCGCCACCACTCCAAATTATCAGAAAAGAAAAAGAAATTAGTGAAAAACAGAACTTACTTTTATTATTTCTTCTTTCGGCTGCTCCCTTCATCACCTTCACCCCCCCACATTTTGATGTTGTCAGTACAGTACTGTGAGTTGAACTGGTGATCTTCTGATCACATAGTCCCACCTTCTCTAACCTCTGCGCCACCACACCCTTAAAAAAAAAGAAAGAAGTGGAGAGAGCACATTTTTGCTCAATTAGGCTGAAAAAGTAGAATTGGGTGCAAAAAATGTGGAATTAGCTGAAAAAGCTTTTAAAAAATAGCATAAAAACAGTTAAATAGAAGCTGAAAATGCAGAATAAACTGAAACTTGCAGAAATAACCTGACGGAGCAAAACAAGTTGAAATTAGCAGAGAGTTCTCGTAAGTCCGGAACCTCGTATGTCGATGTGCTCGTAAGTCGGGGACTACCTGTAGCATGCTTCATGAGCGTCCACACAATAAAATTATATTTTTATGATTTCACCTCCAATAGCTCTAAATTTTCCACTGCATTTACATTTCTGCATGCTTGCTGATTAGCTTGCAAGTCTTTACCGGTATATAAACTCATAATGAGCTCCAAACAGGAGAACAGGAGCACCCTATAGAATAAGAGCAGGGTTAATACATATTCACATCATTAACTTTAGCTTTTATAGCAAATTTTCTTGTCACAAAATGAGATTTGTCCAAAGTAAAGGCTATCAAAGGTGGCTGCTAATTTTCCTTCATGTGTCTATAGAGGTGCCCTTTTGACCGTGTCTCTCCTTACCGGTTGGTCCGCAGGCTAAACCTCACTTTGTTCTTTTACATCTAGCTTCATGGCTCCAAACAGAAAGACTGAAAGTGGGGAAGAGCTGTTGCATGCCTGGGATTTAAAAAAAATATATATTTTTTTTTAATGGGGCCTCTGGCAGAGGCTAAGTTCAGCCTGCAGAGGGGAAAAGAGCAGAGAAACCCTCTGCAGGACTCCTCTCTGGATTTCATTTTCACATGGTGGGATTAGTCTGTCCACAGACAGGTGAGTGTTTTTCAGAAGTGAAAATGAAGAAATATAAAACAAAGATGTTCACAAAACTAAACTACAGTTATAAAAACTTTTCAATCCAAAACCTAAAGCCCCCGAATGCCTCAGATTTATAAAGCAGACATGATTTACAACCCAAATATTAATGAAAATGATCATTTTTAGAAAAACTTAGAAATTTTAAAACTGCCAGCAATATGAAGCATCATATTCATCCCTTGTTTTTTCCTAATTAGCCTTTTCTGAAATAAAATTGAACAATGTTTGATTATTTGTTCCGATTATATACATGGACCCAAAGTGAGGAGTTTTTAGAAAAACTTCTCCCCGAACTCTGAACTATCAAATTTGAAGAAAAAACAAAAAACATAGAATGAAAGACTTAAGACATTTATTACTACTGTTTACATTTACACTACTTTTTATATCTACACTACGGCTGATATATATATATATATATATATATATA
>JBBPBX010018838.1:0-30424 GCA_038048925.1 Garcialebias charrua
ATCTTACGAGCACCTCGTTGTAACGGAACTCGCTCGTAAGTCGGGGACTACCTGTATTCTCAATCACCAGCAGTCTATAAAGTAATTTGCAGGGGAGGAAGCTCACCAAATATGCAGTGTTGTGTTGTGTCCTTCTGAGGAAAGAGGTTTTTAAACATCTTTTCTACCATTTGTGTTTTCAACTGAGGAGCTTTGGATATATTCATTTAAAAAATATAGCACAAGAATATCTCTGCACAGAAAAAAATAAATAAAAATTACTTTAACTTTTTTTTTTTTACCAAACTGACAAGTTTCTCCACTGTAATTGTTGTGTGATGTTAAGGCATTGAAACACCTGGTTCAATTTAGAAGATATTTAAGATTAACTACAAGCACCTGAAGCTGACTCGGAGAACTCTGTGATTTTAGAGGAAGATCAAAGCCAAATGTAGACACGGTGCACCCCAAATCAACTTTTTTTAATAAAGTGCATTAAAACAATGGCCGCTGACACAAAGTGCTGTACATGAGGAACATTATTCTATAATTTAAAGCAGATTGGAGTGAAGCAAAATCAGCTTTTGAGTAGAAGTCACTAGATAGAAAAAGCTAAGAGTTTTGTTATTTAAAGACAAATAATTGTTATTGTTCCCAATATTTTTAATTATAAGATTTTACTTTGTGATAAATTTGCCCAAATAACAAATAGAATTTCTCCATCTACATCAAACACCTGTGCCAGGGGGACAAATTTGTAAAGTATAATTCTTGATCTGAAGTCAGGGGCCACACAAAATCGTTTCAGGGGCCACAAATGGCCCTCGGGCCACACTTTGGACATCCCTGATATACAGTATTTGAACAATTTCAAAACATTTCATTAATAGCAGATGTTCTGTGGCACATTTTGAACTTTTAGATAAGAATTTGTGCTCAAGTGCCTAGAGAGCTTAACATATTTTTCCTTGAGGAAAAATGAGCCAGACCACATTGAAATGGTCTACATTTAATAAATGAATGCAGTTCAGTCTATCAAATAAATTACCATCTTTTGACGAACTGATTCTTCCATCAGTAATGACTCCACCCCATGAAGTCTTGTTCACTGGTGACTGGCAGCTGGACAGGGAATGTATAAGTTGCGGTGGCTGGTCCCCGGATACCACCTTGTGTCTCATGTTGCCCTCTCTCAACTTGTTCTTGATGAACTGCACATCTCTGGACAGATCCTTCACCACCACAAGTACTTCAGTGAGCACTGAAGTCATCTTGTGGATGGCAAGGTCTTTAGAAGAAAAGTTAAAATCATTAAATGAGAAACAAAAATAACCTGCTAATGACACAGTGAGGAATGTCTAACAGACTTGCCTTTCAAAAGCTGCTCTTCATTGCTCGTCATCTGTGTGGTTCCATCTGTAAAACACAAACATTCATACAACTTCATCTTTGCATACATTTTGAAAGGTTGGAGCATGTGTCTGCGCATAATTGATGTTGATTTTATTTTGGTTAGAAATTCATTCAACCTTTATTTAGTCAGGTAAATCTTTTGAACCTCATGGGCTCATTTACGAAAGCGACCTGCTAAAACTAAAGAACAATGAACAGCAATGGTAGAATTTCCTTAAAATGAAATGTTAGTGTTTGTTCAACACAGTTTGTTAACAGAAAGGGCATTTTCTGTATGTAATCAGGATAGAACTCAGATGAATAGAATACACAGGACCACAATGGAAACCAGTCTCTGGGGGCTTTGTGTGATGTTTAGCTTTTAAGCAACATTGTATACCCGTACAAATTGTTAATTAGTGTTGTATAAAGTACCTCAAAGTAATACTTTAGTAAAAGTACAAGTACCTTATCATAAAATTACTTTGGTAAAAGTTAAAGTCTCCTGTAAGAATATTACTGGAGTAAAAGTCCTAAAGTATCTTATTTATTTTGTACTTAAGTATCAAAAGTAAAATATTTTCCAAAATACATTTATTGGGAGGTGATCTCTCCCAAAAAAAATAAAAAAATAAATAAAATAATAATAATTTTTTTAAAGGCATGCAGCTGTGATGAATTGTGTACAAACTACTGTAATGTGGTGTCAGAATGGTAACTATTTACTCTTCTGATCCAACCACAATTAAATTCACTTTATCCAGATGCAGTTTATCAGGATAGTATTTTTGGACAATAATGAGCCAAAATGAAGGAGTAACAACTTCCTACATCTTACCTTTTTTCAACGCTGTTGTCTTGAAACTGGTATGTGATTCTGAAAAAAGAAAAAAAAAAGAGATGGGGGATTAATATGCTGCATTGAAAAAAGCTGAAACAATGAATAATTGTAGATTTGGATCAAAATCAAGCAAGTTAATTATACTATAATATTGTTATTGTTCATTATGAAATACTAGCCTAACTAAATGTCTAATTATAACTATACCAGGACCAATACAGTCTGAGACTTTACAAAATGCACAACCAAACTTTAATAAATAATAATTTTATTTATAAAGCGCTTTCAAACAAAGTGCTGAACAGTTACAAAAAGATAAGAATCAATATAAAAAGGTTGTAAGAACAAATAAAACATTGAAAAAGGATTATATACAGTATTACAATTTTTCCTGTTTTGGCATGAGTCACCCAATATGCACGGTTTTGATTTGCTGACTCGCACCACGTGATTCAGTAACAGCACGCGATTGGTCTGTTTTTGGCGGAATGCCGGTTTGGCCCGGTTAGAAAACCATAAAAACATTTGTGAACTTTCGAAACACATCAACATATTAAATAATGTACGGTTTCTGTGACTTTCTGGGCTATAACCAGTAGGCCAAACCGACGTTCCGTCGAAACGAACAGACTAATCGCGTGCCGTTACTGAATGACATTGTGCGAACCCCCAATATGTACGCTTTTGATTGGTTTACTCGCACAACGTCAGTCAGTAGCAGCGCTCGATTGGCCCGTTTGAATTTGCCCGCCCGGGTAGACAAAAGATTTAAAATAACACTTGAAACACTTGAAAAGTTTCGAAACACAGCGAAATGTGTAGAATAGGTCCGACAACATACACCGAAACTGTACGGTTCAGTTTCTATTTGTAAACGGAGCTAAATTAATAAGTACACGCCAATATTCATGAATTTTTATGTTAGTTGACTTATATTAAACTGCGACATACGTACAAAACAATGTAGGTATTTTTAAATAAACATAGATAAGATTAAATTAATATCACCAAACCAAACTTACTACAGAGGTGCTCAGAGTAGCTTCCAGGGTTCAGTCAGAGTCAGACGCACGTTGCAAACAATCCAGCAGCCAGCATGATGAAATCCGGAAGAGGTTGGGACATACCACTAGTAAAAAAAAAGAAGGGGGTGGACCTCTCCACTTTCTTATAGTTCCTTGTTTTCGTGACTACACGTTATGCAAATACAGTAAGTAATAATTTTTACTGACAAGTAAGGTAATGTACTGAGAAAAATTACAACCAATTGTCCTCAACATTTAAGCTGATTTAAAATGTGATAACCCCCACAAAATGCTCTCACCCAGAGCTGGGAGGGGAGGGGAGGGGGGAAGAGAAGAGGAGGGATGGTGGTGAGGACAAACAAGTACCTTCATTCACATTATTCATTCATTCATTCAACCTTTATTTAGTCAGGTAAATCTTTTGAACCTCATGGGCTCATTTACGAAAGCGACCTGCTAAAACTAAAGAACAATGAACAGCAATGGTAGAATTTCCTTAAACAATAAACAAACAAACAAACAATAAACAATAGAAAACAAAAGAGAGAGAAAAAAAAAACACCAAACAAAAGATTTTTTTTTTCTTTTCTTTTTTTTAACAAAGTATCAAAAAACTAGCAAAACATTATAAGGTAGACGTATAAAATCAAAGACAGGAACAAATCTGCATTGGTTTTTGCCAGGATTCCAACAGATTCTGAAAGCCATTTAGAGAAGTCAAGTTTGAGAGCTTCAGATCTTTTTGTAAGATATTCCATGAAGCAGGAGCGGAGTAGGAGAAGGCCCTTTTTCCAAGTTCAGTCCTCACTGACGGAACACAGGTAATCATGTCCTGAGAGCGCACACTGTCACGCAAACTCCAACGAGCAGCACGAACATGAGTTTGCATGAGCAGATGAACACAAAACAGATCAGCAACATGTAACAGATCAGCAGCAACATGAACAGATCAGCAACATGAAACAGATCAGCAGCAACATGAACAGATTAGCAGCAACATGAAACAGATCAGCAGCAACATGAACAGATCAGCAGCAACATGAAACAGATCAGCAGCAACATGAACAGATTAGCAGCAACATGAAACAGATCAGCAGCAACATGAAACAGATCAGCAGCAACATGAACAGATTAGCAGCAACATGAAACAGATCAGCAGCAACATGAAACAGATCAGCAGCAACATGATGTGATATTTCACAGTGATTCTTCTGGTTAGAGATTCATGAGTCTAACAGCCTCAGGGTAGAAGCTGTTCCTCAGTCTAGTGGTTCTACACTTAATGCTCCTCAACATCCTTCCTGAGGGGAGCGGGGCAAAAAGTGTGTGTGCTGGGTGAGTGTGGTCCTTCATGATGCAGGTGGCTCTCTTCCTGCATCTGGAGGTGTAAATGTCTGTGATGGTGGGTAGACTGACTCCAACATCTTCTGTGCAGCCTTCACCACTCTCTGTAAAGCTTTTCTTTCTGTAGCTGTGCAACCTCTATGCCACACGTTGATGCTGGAGCACAGGATGCTCTCCACTGCACACCTGTAGAAGGAGGTGAGGACTGGGCTGCTCAGACCAGCTCGTCTCAGCCGTCTGAGGAAGTAGAGTCTCTGATGAACTTTCTTGATCAGGCTTTGCACCAGCTCTCCAGGTGTTCCACCTCCTGCTTGTAGCTGGACTCATCATAGTTTGTGATGCATCCCACCACAGCTGTATCAGCTGCAAACTTTATGACAACCTGGATGGGTATCTGCACAATCATTTGTGAGCAGAGTGAACAGGAGAGGGCTCAACACACATCCTTGAGGAGAGCCAGTGTTGAGGGTTATGGTGGAAGAGGAGAAGTTGTGGATCATCACTGACTGAAGTCTGTTAGTTAAGAAGTCAAGGAACCAGTTGCAAATGGAGGGGCTTAGTCCTAGTGTGAGTAATTTTTCCATCAGGGTTTGGGGGATCATGATTTTGAAGGCAGATGTGAAGTCCACAAAGAGCATATGGGTGTATGAGTCCTTCTGTTCCAGGTAGGTGAGAGCAGTGTGGACCACAGAGGAGATGGCGTCCTCTGTTGATTGGTTCTCACAGTATGCATACTGGTGAGGGTCCTTGTTGATGATGGTTGTTTTGATGTGGGTCATGACCAGTTTTTCGAAGCATTTAGCGACTATCGGGTGAGGGCCACTGGCCAACAGTCATTCAGAGCAGTCACTGTAGAGCTTTTTTGGACTGGGATGATGGTGGTGTGGTCTTCAGGCAGACGGGATCTGTCTACAGGGCAAGTGAGGTGTTAAAGATATTGGCCAGCACCTCGCAGAGCTGATCGGAACTTTCAACACTTTCCCAAAACTTTTCTTTTGGATTATGGTATTTTGACCAATTGGGGTTAGGATTTCCAACTAAACGCAGTGATAGGACCACCAAACTCACAGATCCTGTTCTCCACGACAATCCTGACCGCAATCTGTGAGATTCGTGTCTGCCCTACGTTTTACCTATGAATTATGGGTATTTGTATTTGGACAAATTGGGGTTAGGATTTCCACCAAAACGCAGTGATAGGACCACCAAACTCACAGATCTTGTTCTCCATAACTCCCTGACCGCAATTTATGAGATTCCTGTCCGTCCTACGTTCTCCCTATGAATTATGGGTATTTGTATTTTAACAAATTGGGGTTAGGATTTCCAACTAAACGCAGTGATAGGACCACCAAACTCACAGATCTTGTTCTCCATAACCCCCTGCACACACACACACACACACACACACACACACACACACACACACACACACACACACACACACACACACACACACACACACACACACACATACACACACACACAATATGCAAGTGTACAGTTAAATATACATATCCAGACAATATCCTATACTAGGATTTTTCATGTATGGGTATCTGGAAAATATCCAATACTAGGATTTATTATGTATGGGTATCCAGAAGATATCCAATACTAGGATCTATCACAGATGTGTATCCGGAAAATATCCAATACTAGGATTTACTATGTATGGATATCCGAAAAATATCCAATATGTGGATCTGTCAGATGTGTATCCAGAAAATATCCAATACTAGGATTTATTATGTATGGGTATCCAGAAGATATGCAATACTAGGATCTATCACAGATGTGTATCCGGAAAATATCCAATACTAGGATTTACTATGTATGGATATCCGTAAAATATCCAATATATGGATCTGTCAGATGTGTATCCAGAAAATATCCAATACTAGGATTTATTATGTATGGGTATCCAGAAGATATCCAATACTAGGATCTATCACAGATGTGTATCCGGAAAATATCCAATACTAGGATTTACTATGTATGGATATCCGAAAAATATCCAATATGTGGATCTGCCAGATGTGTATCCAGAAAATATCCAATACTAGGATCTATCACAGATATGTATCCGGAAAATATCCAATGATAGGATTTATTATGTATAGGTATCCAGAAAATATCCAATATGAGGATCTGTCAGATGTGTATCTGGAAAATATCCAATACTAGGATTTATTATGTATGGGTATCCAGAAAATATCTAATACTAGGATCTATCACAGATGTGTATCCGGAAAATATCCAATACTAGGATTTACTATGTATGGATATCCGAAAAATATCCAATATGTGGATCTGTCAGATGTGTATCTGGAAAATATCTAATACTAGGATTTATTATGTATGGGTATCCAGAAAATATCCAATACTAGGATCTGTCACAGATGTATATCCGGCAAATATCCAATGCTAGGATTTATTATGTATGGATATCCGGAAAATATCCAATATGTGGATCTGTCAGATGGGTTTCTGGAAAATATCCAATACTAGGATTTATTAAGTATGGGTATCCAGAAAATATCCAATAGTAGGATCTATCACAGATATGTATCCAAAGAATATCCAATACTAGGATCTGTCACAGATATGTATCTGGAAAATATGCAGTAGTAGGATCTTTCTCATATGGGTATCCAGAAAATATCCAATACTAGGATCTCTCAAGTATGGGTATGCATAAAATATTCTATACTAGGATCTATCACAGATGTGTATCCCAAAAATATCCTATACTAGGATTTATCATGTATAAGGATCCAGAAAATATCCAGTGCTAGGATCTATCACAGATATGTATCTGGAAAATATGCAGTAGTAGGATCTTTCTCATATGGGTATCCAGAAAATATCCAATACTAGGATCTCTCAAGTATGGGTATGAATAAAATATTCTATACTAGGATCTATCACAGATGTGTATCCCAAAAATATCCTATACTAGGATTTATCATGTATAAGGATCCAGAAAATATCCAGTGCTAGGATCTATCACAGATGGGTATGCGTGGGATATCCTGTACTAAGATCTGTAACAGATGAGATCTCCCCGTATACCACCGGAAACATACTGGATATGTGGCAGATACGGACACTTGCATACTGTTGTATCTCCCCGGATATTAGGCCTTTTTGTCCAGTGCTGGGGGCCCCTAAAACTCTGGGGCCCCGGGCTCAAGCCCCTGATAGCCCTTGCATAAATCCGGCCCTGATCCTGCTTATGTAATTTTTTTGGTTTTCTATTTGCTCCCTCAGGTCCTTCATCTCTGTTCCCTGGTTGCATTCCCTGTTGATACATATTCCTGGCCCTGGTGACCCTGGCTCATCATCATCAGTTCCTGGCATGTCCCTGTCCTCTGAGACATGTTCATCTTCTTCACCTTCACTTTCCCTTATTTCACTCGTATTTCTTTTTCTTCCTTCCTCAATCTCTGAAATTACAATGGTACTGTTAGCATGAACAATAAAAAAAAATTGAAATTTATTATGTAACACAGTTCGTACCAAAGTTAACTTTAGAACAATATGTGTGATCACTGGTCAGTGGATCAACATGCAGTGGAAGTTTTGCTGTGCTTCTCATTGCAGGATCCTTCCTCCTCTTCGGTTCTGGCCGATGAACAAAAATGGTTGGAATCGCATCAGCCTTCAGTCTCACACGACCTGACTTTGTCTTTGTAAACTGTCCTCCCTCAAAATGTGCCTGTGATATTAGTCTATTTCTTTGCACATTTCTTTTACAGTTGAACATTTTGAGCACTGATATGAAAATGCTTATGTGCAAATTCAACTTACAGCACACAGTCTTATGTTACTGAGATCTCTGGTGATGGTGAGGTCTCTCCTGCTGACTTGAGCCAACCATTTTTTTTCTTCTGTCAGTACCTCGGGAAACCATACATACTGATCCCTTTCTCGGACCGATTGGTGCATCCAAATGCAGCACAGCCAACCATCGTAACACCTACAAAGGGTTTATTTAAGTATACATTATATGCTTGCAGTTATATACAGTACTGTATATATATGTATCATCTTGTACCACTTGAAGAATATAGGGATATGTACAATTAATTACACACTAAACTTCTGTCTTGTTCCACCCTCAACATTTTAATTTAGTACCAGTTTTTGTAATTTTCTTCAAATTGTTTACTTCAAAGAACACAGCTTACTTTTTGTTTTTTCCCAGTATGACTTACAGCTATGATAATGATTGTTTGAGTCCTCTGAACTGTTTGTTTTCTGGGTGGTCAGTGGACGTGGTGGTTGACTTCAAAGGGAGCTGCTGTGAATGACGACGAAGGATGGACCCTCATTTGAACTTGGGCACATTTCAACTTTGTCCAAATTTGATATATGACAGTTTATTGGTGCAGATGTAATTAATAAATAGTATAAATAAAAGTAAATTATTAAAGCTTGATTTACATATTTTATATAAAATTGTTTGGTAATTTATTTTTGCACAATTAACACTTATTTTGTCACCTGTTATGATTTTAACTAGAAACTGTTTCATTTAAATTAACATTTTAATCAGTGAATTACTATTTTACAATAGTCAGGCTACAAGCACAATCAACTCTGTTATCCAGGTACTCAGTTGCTAATAATAAAAAAAATAGAACAATTATCTAATGTGCAGAAGACTTCATCCCAGATGATCCAAGGTAAACTGGAGCAGATCAAATGGTGGACAAGGTGGAGCATTCTCATGCAGAGAACATCAGAAATGGCTTCATAACAGGTGTTACTCTTTTTTTGTTTACGTGTGTAACATTATAAAACACTGTTGACATGGCTATACTGATCACTGTACTGTATCGCATAGACAATTTTTTTCTAACAAATGTGTTTACAGTTTTGTTTCACTGTAATGATAAATGCATCTGCCACTGTGATATCTTCACTTCTAAGAAGTAATCACTCTCATAAGTTGTCTTTAACTTGTTTATTCAGTCTTGAACACAACGTACACACTGCAAGCGCTAGCTCATTCAGTAGCTTATTCCTTTTACACCATTGGTCTGGGGGGTAATCCAACTAAACCAAATGAACTAACTAAAAATGCTTTTAAAAAACGCATATTCAGTGAAGTAATCAGTTTGTTACTGCTCAATAATTACTGAAAAACGCTGGACAAAGTAAGAAAAGTCGTTTTTTTGTGTCATGTTGCGCCAATAGCTGCTCAAACTGACTGACAGCGACAAGCTGTTTGGAACAAATGAGAGCTACATGAACCACGTGACCGCCTGTCGGCGAGATCAAAGAAAGTCACAACTCTCTCTTTATATGGCTCTGGTTTGCACCTGTCACCCACTGTGGAGGCAGGACTCCTCAGCGACTACTGAAGTCGTGAAAGACGTACCGCTTCTGAGGTAATGTTGAAGCTTCTTGCCTTCATATTAAATAATTGTGACGAGTAGACCTTTCTTTCTTTGCCAGCAGGAGGAATTCTTTTTATTAGTTAATATGGAACAAATACAGCTGAACAGTCCAATACCAAATCTGAATCCGAATCTGTCTCTCTCCCAGAATAGCAATGCAGCTTCATTTATACCATTATCTGACGTCATAACTTACGTAAGTAAAAGGGTCTGTTTTTCCCGTCAGGGAAGAAATGAAAACAATTCTGGGAAACGCAGGGACAGTGTACTTCCCTACAAGGGAACATAAACAGTTTAGCTTATCTGCTTCTTGTCAGAGGGTAAGAGTTTTTCCCTCGCATGAAGGAAAACAAAATTAGGATTAATGACTTTGTTATTTTGGTTCTTACCAGATGTTCTATGAACTCTTGCTTGAACTTTTGTACGAGTACCAAGTCCTACAATATATATCAAAACCTACAATCCTCCCTTATTTATCTAAGATAAATCTCAATCTAAGGCTGACCAATGTCTATTTTTCAGTGCTGCATGCATAATACTAGTGAAGTTAATAAAAGTTAACATAATAAGAAGTTATATATCAACAAATTGAGCTATATTGACAAAATTTAGCTATCCTCCTTAAGTGTAATCATAAACTAGAGACTAAGCTAGACTTTATGTAAGGCTTTAAGGTATGACGGATTTATCTTACCTAATTCTAATCTATGGAAGCAGTTGCTTCCACTCCTGAAGGAGCAAAAAAACCCGTTGCTGGCTTAATTTCATTTATTAGCGGGCAAAAATCTCTCCTTGGGACTCCCCTCTCTAGAGCTCCCACCATGGGCCAGGAGTGACGGCATCCACCAATTGTTAGAGACCTTTATTGGTCATGTGGCTAATTCTTACCTCTTACCTCATTCCCTGTCGTATAAGACTTATGGTAAAGCCCAACCTTTGTGAAACTAAATGAATACATGAAGGATAAAACCATTAGTGGACATAGCCTTAGCAAAATGATGTTATACTAAATTTATAAACTTAAACTAATAAACATAAATTGTAAAATACTAATTGATAATAAAAGAAAATGATAAAATAATAAAACCTAAAAAGAAATTTACAAGAATACAATCATAAAGGATACATGACATTCAAAATAAACATACAAGAAAATGATAAAAACATTAAACACAAATAAATGCTTCATGGTGCAAAAACTTAAAATTGGATTAAATGCTTCGGCCGTTGATTGAATATAAAAGTCCTACATCAAAAGTCCACGATGATGCCTGTTATAGATGAATATATTCAAAATAAAAGGTAGGAATAAAAGAATATACTGTAATGTCTTAAACCCAGTTCAGTTCAGTTCAGTTCAGTTCAATGAATTTCTTCTTTTATTGCAACATTTAAAACAAAGTAGTGTTCGTTGGGGCAAGACAAAGTTCTGGAGGAGGGCTTTCCTTAAAGGAACATGTCACTTTCCACTTTGTTACCAGATCTCCAGTGGCCTTTAAGCCCCCTCCGCCTCCTTTGGCCTGTAGAGTTTTTCCGTTAGTTCAGTGGGAGGCGGGGAGACATGTCCTCTGAGGCCATCTGAAACTGGACGAATTGTTTGCTGTAGCCAGTCCATTTCTTTTCATCATTTTACGAGTCCACCAATGCTTCCCAGCCAGCAGGACACAACATGTCAAAAAGGAAATTATAATTAGCACTAAGATTGTACTAATTCCTATCTTTAATATTAAAATTAACCATTCACCTAAATTTAGATTAAAACCATTCCACGATCAGTCATCTTTACCAGCATTTTTATTAAGCATTACGTTCAAATCTTTATTCATTTCAAGGACTTCTGTGGTTTACTTGAAATTCACTGTTGGTTATAATAATTATAATTAATCCATTTAACATTTCTGTTTACTGTTATCTATGGACGGATAGATTCTATGCATGCTTTAGTTTCATACGAAATCCCTTTGTGTTGACTTATTGTACACAAATATACATTTTGATCCAAAACATCATATCTTTTATTTCACCTCTTATAATCATTTGTGTCTAATACAATCAACTCATTCACTCGATCATGTAACTTTTATTTTAACCATAACAAATTTTCCAATCCATCTTGTTGGCAAAATATTCAGCAAAATATCATCTCCATACATCCAATAACTATCTGCAATATGAAAGGATTTGTCAATGAATAGCTATTGTTACAATTTTCATGTTCATAGTATCACATTCTTAACTTAAAGGTTCTAAGTTTTCATACAACACAGGTATATTGATAAAATTGCATCATATATGCATGTGGAAACCAAAAATGTAGCCATTTCATTGTATTATCTAAATTTAATCCTTTACATATAAAACATTTAATATTTAACATTGTAATCTATTTTATGTCTTGTTGGTGATCCAATTTGTTCAGTTTTGATAAAAATAACCTCACATTCCTCTTGAATCTTATAACTACGATAGGTATGCAGATAATTATGAAATTACTGTGCTCCATATAGAAGCCTACACTTTATTCCATATTTTGGAAGTTTAAAAACATTGGTATGTTTGATTGGGTATTTCTTTGGTGTTTATTTTCTTTACATTCTTATTCTTTCTCTTTATTCTTTAACACATTGTTGTGAGTTGTACTTATCTAGAATAATTATTTGTAATGAACTGGGAGCTTTAGTTCATATAGCTAATGCATTCTTTTGAGGTCAATTCCTTTGGAGTATACATTTCCCGTATCTACCAAGTAAGTTTATTAGCTAATTTCTAAAGTTCATCACTTTTAACAGGACGTGTCCTTCTTGACAACTCCATGATTCATTTAAAGTCTTTGTACAATCTACTTAAACAAAGGTTTAACATTGTTCCAAGTTCAGATCTTCTAATCAAATCCAATCCTCCCTTTGACAATTTAAAATGTCAAAATGTAATCACCTATGATAGTCAAAACTAGTTACCGTAGTTGTCTCTTAGGCTTTCTTGAGTTAATGTATCTCCTTATTTAGGTCTCACATTATTTATAAATGCTTGTATAGGAGTAATGTGTTCTGCATTAGTCAATTCAACGTTAGGCGTTGTTAATTGTTGTTGTTAATTGTATTGTTAAATTATCCAAATTTGCAAAATATTAGTCTTACGTTCTTTATTAAGGTCTACATCTCTTCATTTATTAGATGTCACGCGTTTTATACAACATTTAGTCGTGTGTTTTGATGAAAAGTTATAAAATTATATGTTACAGTTGGATTGCAATCATTGAACATGTGTATGAAATGTTTTATTAATGCTGACAAGTATGCCAGAATCGTGTTAAGGTGTTTTTGTTGTATCATACTCAACTTATGTTAAATAAATTTGTCCTGGTTCCGGCTGCAGCCTTGGCAAACACTCTGGTGACTGGTCTGCACGGACTTGGTCATGTTTTCTTTACTGGTGTCTTCACCTCCTCCAGTTCTGGTTCATGTCATCATGATGCCCCTAGAATTATCCAGAACAGAACACTTATCAGACTAGTTTCTGCTCTTTGTCTTGGTGTTTTGTCAAAGTTTATCTTCTGCACAACACTGTCCTTGTTGCCTGGAACTCTGGTGCAATGACTGCGGTTACACCAGGTACAGCTTCCTACTCTCTGGATTTCTGCGTGAACCATGTCGATCCTCTCATGTTGAACTTCTGCTTGAACCGTGTGGATTCTCTCTCAATCTCGACTTTGCAGCAGGTGTAGCTGGTCACCAACTGGCCATGGACCTTACAGAGTGAGTCCACACGCCTGGCGTCATGTCGTTTTCGTCCAGGAAAACCTCATTATCCACCTCGTCTCCACTTATCTCCTTTCTCAGCATCTGTAGTGAAAACAAGCTTCCCTTCGCCTTTTCTTTCATACAATCTGGTTCATGCTTAAGAAAAGAGTTTAGCAGAAAGTTGTTAACTGCTTAATATAAAAGCTGTTGTGTTAAAATTTTGTAAGTAAAGCTGAAACTACTCAATGTTCTTATTGTAATACACCTCCCTTTTATAATTTTTTTTTATTATTGTGGTGTTATACATCCATGCACTTCCATGCAGTTCATGTGTATTTTCTGTTTGTTAGATTAGTATTGATACTGATAACCAGTGGTGTAGTCTACATTTTTGTAGTGGGTATACTGTGCTTAGAGACAAAAACCTGTCCGGAGGACCTACAGGTACTTAATTTTTCCTTTTTCTACCTAGATTACTGAGATGAATCAGGACATTTAGAGACAAAAATGCAATGTAGTGCAATGTAATTGACAATTTATTTTGAATTTTAAGCATATTTAACATTGCAAAATGTCTGTGATGCTTACATTTTAATAAATGCACAACAAACCTGAGCCTGATGACTGGATCTTGAAGGAGGCCCACTCCTCCGATATGGAGACCCTCTTTTCAGTCAGGACACCAGTTGACGTTATGGTACTGCAAACAGCACATCCTGCAGGAAGTAAATAAAAATGGTCATAATTGTATATTTTTTAATATTTCCTGATACCAGTAATAATACTAGAATCTACTGATTCACTAGACTGTAAGCATGTGTCGACAATTACATTCATTATTACCTTTTACTTGCATACACTTTTGCATTAAAAGCTACAGACAGGAGGTGGAACATCTGGAGAGCTGGTGCAAAGAGAACAACCTTCACATGAATGTGAAGAAGACAAAGGAGATGATTGTGGACTTCAGAAGGAACAAACACACCCACGCCCCACTGAAAATAGGTGGGTCTGCAGTGGAAGTGGTCTCCAGCTACAAATACTTGGGTGTACACATGAATGATAACCTCAGCTGGAGCAACAACACCACCAGCCTGATCAAGAAAGGTCATCAGAGACTCTACTTCCTCAGACGGCTGAGACGAGCTGGTCTGAGAAGCTCAGTCCTCACCTCGTTCTACAGGTGTGCAGTGGAGAGCGTCCTGTGCTCCAGCATCAACGTGTGGCATGGAGGCTGCACAGTTGCAGAGAGGAAAGCTCTACAGAGAGTGGTGAAGGCTGCACAGAAGTCTGTGGGAGTCAGTCTCCCCACCATCACAGACATTTACACCTCCAGATGCAGAAAAAGAGCCACCTGCATCATGAAAGACCTCACTCACCCAGCACACTCACTCTTTGCACCACTCCCCTCGGGACGGAGGTTGAGGAGCATCAAATGTAGAACCACTAGACTGAGGAACAGCTTCTACCCTGAGGCTGTCAGACTCATGAATAAATAAATAATAAGAATAAACACTGCAAAATGTCACATCATGTTGATACTGATCTGTTTCTTGTTGCTGCGTTCATCTGTGACTATCTGCGTTCATCTGTGACCATCTGCTCATGTTCGTGCTGCTGTTTATAATGATGTTTTTCTACTACATTAGGGCTTAGTGTATTACTAGCTGATGTCTCTCTTAGTTAATCCTAGATGTTATTATTGTTTTTCTCTTGCATTTGTTGTTGGATGTAACTGGGACCCTGTGTACATAATCTCGTTTTCAACACATGTACTACATGCGGTGCAAATGACAATAAATTCTCTCTGACTCTGACTCTGATTATGACCAACTAAAACGTGAAAATGAAATGATCACACACACACACACACACACATATAATTTCTCATGTAATATACTGTACTAAACTTTTGAAAGATATGATTATCAGACTATTTTAAAATTATCAAGTCATAATATGTTAATGTTGGAAATATATCAATTAAACCTTATATACAAATTGGTTCCCATATTTTTTTATATTTACCTAATTTTTTGTTCCTCCATTCCAACCAGGGATGTCTGTTTTTAAATTCCCGAGCCTGACTTTCACTCCACAAGGCTGGCCAATTTGGATCTAAAAATGAAACAAGGAGTTTTAAAACAGAGTAAAAAGCATAGCATTTTGTTGATTATTGGAGTGACAGACTTTGTCACAAACAAATCATTTTTATATTCACATATTTATTTATATGAAATGTTACTGTAAAATTCTGGACAGTAACCGTGTTTCCATCAAGGTTTCTTGATGCGCATTTTGGAGTTTGGCATCAGAAAAGGTCGATAAAAACATGCATTTACTTGCTGCTTGAGCTAGCTTCAGCTAACTTGTACTAGCCAACACTTACCTGGGGAAATGCAGATATCAACCTCATTATGGCTGGTTTCGGCCGTCGAACTGGTAGGTTCTTCTAATGTTGTCTCTGTAGCTTCGGGTTCAGCTGGTTTATAAAAACATTCAAAAAGTGTAGCTTGTTTCCTTTTCATTTTGAGTCTGTCGTCGTTAGCGAAAATGCTCTACCACACCGTCTGTTCCCGGCTGCATCCCGAGCAGCCAATCATAAAGGAGCTTCTTAAGAAACCAATCACAGAGCAGAGAACTATGGTAGTGAGCTCAGCTCAGCCAATGGCTGTGAGCCTCACGTACAACAGAGGAACACGTAACTATGGCAACCGCGAGAGTTGCGGCGCAGTGAAGAGTCCTTATGAGCAGCGAACATAATTTATCTTTATGCAACGCGTGTTTATTGTCACGTTACGTATCATTGGGCACATTTAAGTGGTTATACGGAAATCCCCAAGCTTTTCTAGTGGGTATACGGCGTATACCTGCGTATCACGTAGACTACACCACTGCTGATAACTGTAAGGTTCCATGCTTATCTTAAGTCATGCAATTGAATCAACCATTTAGGTATTTGCTTCTTTGTCCATCAGACGTTTCTTTGCTTCCTGTTGAAAGCTTTGGTCAATCTTACGAGTCTGACACCTGCTTAGAAACATTGATAGGAAAAAAACAATACAACAAAATACTGTGCATTCCTTCTATTAATTAATTATTAAGTAACCAATTAATCAATTAATTAATTAATTAATTATTGTTTTACCATCAGCGTTTTTCCACCACATTGTATGCAAGAAACCTTAAACACTGGCAGTTTATTTGATACAACTATTAAATTCAGAGTATTGTTGTGTTGTTTTTGTGATTGATACTTACTGAGCAGAAATTTCAGGAACATCAGCTTTATGGATCCTCTTCTGTATTTAGGAGCTGAAACAATAATCCTAACTGACCCTATCTTTTCACCTCAACAGTTTTTGCAAGCGTAGGAAAAATAATTTGGTTATATCACAATTATTCATCATTCATGCACAGAACATCAATGTAATATAGCTGCAAGGAGGAAAAACAGTTTAAACAAGTTGAAATGTCCACTGGAAGTCATCTGTTCGTGGACCTATCCTGTAAAAATACAATATAGTTAGAAAAGTCAACATGAACAATGCTGTTTGTACATTATTACTTTTAACCATGCATCAATTTAAGAGATTTAAATTATTTTGTTGCAACATTTTGTCATCTGCAGAGACTATTTTAGTTGTATAGAACAATTCACTAAGTCTATCTGATTATGATGGGCGAGAAATATTAATTCTCTTCAGTGCACTGAAAACCCCAAATGCTACCGGTAGACTATATAGATTTGAATTATAATTAATAAATCAGCTTAAAACCAATTTACTCTGTCATTTCATGTATTCTTTTGTTCGACATCTTTCTCTTGTAGAAATTATCATTAATTGTTCCATTAAATATTCCTTAAACATAAACATTTTGCATTTATGGTCTAAACAAGTTCATTTATTTTGTTTTATTTATAAATTTTGTTCATTTTATGTTAGTTCTACTTTAACCAAAAACACAACACAAAATATTCTCTCACATAGCAACATACAAAATAGAAAATCGAAAGATTTGGCAGAAAGAAAAAATCACATCTCATTTGCCCCCAACCACCAGTTCAAACAGCAGTGATCTGCCAGTAACAGAACCAAACAAACAACTCCAATCCATACCTACAATCAACACAAATACACATTACACGCCACACTACTTCAAAAACAAAACTATTTAACAATTCAGTTCTGATAGTTTCTTAATTACCTAAATGTTCAAACTGATCTGGCCTCCCTAACTTAACTGTAAAATTCTGATCATACAAACATCTGTCCCCTTAAGTGTTTAACACTACACTAAATCTAAATCACTAAATCACTACACTAAATCCTCATTGCGCATGTAAACATTTGCAAACTCCACAAAGTATTTTTGGACATCAGCACTCAGAGTCCCACTGCTGTCGTAAACAGTGACTTTTCTGACTGCTTTGTACCCTAATTAAAGCTCTAGTATACAAAATTTTAACTGCATTTCTGCACAGCACAGCAGTCAGCATTAATTTACCCAATTATTTATGTATTTATCTCAAACACACTTAAGCCTACGGGCATTATTCCAACAACTTACAGTCAATTTAGAGTTATTTCAAGCACAACAAGTTTATAATTCACTGTCAATTATTTGTCAGATAACAAATCAATCATGAAAGCAAATCTCATATATGTTCTCCTCTGAAAATGTCACAGGCTCCAAAAATAATTTCTAAAAAAAAGTTAGCTTGTGTGTTGGCTCAAAATTTAGGCTTCAACTCTCTGCTTCCCCCCTTTTTCCTGACTTCCTGTCAACCTTTTGACCCTTACTTATCTTATCCAGCCATCAGTAACAAACAAAGAATGTTCCTGACTGTTACACTCTGGTGTCTAACTTATTTAGAATACAAACCTGGTACTTGACCCTGTATATGTTTCATGTTGTTGCAATATACTACGTTAAAATGTGAATGTGTTTTAATCTATCTATCCCAAGACTTTACTTATGACAGTATGGTCAATCTGTAAAATGTGATTTAGACGTTATAGCTTTCAACAAGTATGTCACTAAAAGGTTTGTCTAAACTAAACAATTTCTTGCAATAATTTTGTATACCAATACTGTAAAATTTTATTTATTTATTAGTATGGCCACTTTCTTGGTTTAAAGTTTTTTCTTTTTAAACTGTATTTACTGTTCACACGTTCTTTTTAGAAAACACAGCCTAAAATCCTCTGACCTAAAGATAAACTTTTGTTTAGATCATAAGTTGTTCCATTAACATTTTGTTTTAATGTGTTCAATTAAAAGGTCCTATTCTTATCCAGACATAATTGGCTTTAAAAATTTAAAGTAATTTGTTTCAAGGAACATTTCAGTATGAAATCTGATCAGTTATTTATATATTACTAAATAGACTTTAAATAACAAATGCTCACAGTAAACATCCTCTCACTGTGTGTGTTTCCCACTTTTCACCAGACGCAACATCGTTCATGCTGTTCGTCAGTTCCTGACAGTGTCCACTTCAGTTCACATTGCTCAAAGTTCACATTGTTTACTGCGTGTGTCCAAAGACTTCATGTGACCAAGTTCAGCCCCTCGGCCTCTGCAACAGTCTACATTCCCCTTTCAAAGTTGCTTGCAGCAGCCTTTGCCTCATTTTTCAGTTCGCGGATGTCAGTCTTTTGTATGCCCCTCAAAAACACTCTCAGCGTGTGGATGTGTCCTCTTTTGAGACATTTTCCCAGTTCATCCACACTGTGCTCCAGCTTTACTGTGCTCCATTGTCTCTGTTTCAATCTTTATTCGTGTCATCTCTGTAGTATAGACACACTCAGGCCCAGCTTCACCGCTTCTTGAAGATGCATGACAGCTGTTTTCAGTGACAGCGCCTCTGTTCCTCTTATTTTCATGATAGTTGTTTTCCGGCCTTAATGGTTTTGAGAAACACACCCAGTAAGTAATTCTGTCACCGTGGCACAAAACAATTTTATTAGCATTATCTTATATTATTTTCACAAAATCAAAGTTCATACTGAAAGATCACTTGTATTACAGAGCTAATATCTAATTAAGATAAAAACATTATCCTGTCACAGAAGTGAAAAACATTTAACTTTAACAATTATTTGCCTAAAGTGTTAAAACCAATTATGTTTAAAGTAAATCTATAGTACAATTTTAAAAATTATATTTATGTTTTAATGAATAAAATACATTCAACTGTTAATAATAATAATGAATACGATTTATAATGCACTTTTCATTAATCTCAAAGTGCTATGGAACTGTTCATAAAGCAGGGTATATGCAGAAATTCTAGAGTTGAATTTAATACCTTTTAATACCTTTTTAATACCATCAAAATATTTTTTAATACCATCACGGCACCGAGCTGTAACCGTAGCGGCAACCTGTTGTACTTCAGTTCCATGCAACTAATTGTAAAGTGATAAGATTACTGTCATTTTCTTCCTAAACTTTGGTAGTAAATGTAGTTTTATAACAATTACTGGATACAGTACATCAATTTGCTTCTTGCCTCAATAAAAGCACTGACCTATTTGTTATTTAAATCTAACCCAAGAGAAAAAGTTTAATTGTTCCCACACATAACATATCTCTAATGGCAAACAAAAAACTGAAAACTTGAAAACAGAACAGTTTAGTTAAAATAATTCAACACTGAACACATGCATAATTCAAAAAGAGAGGGAGAAAAATAATAAATACTGTATTTTTCATCCTGTAAGTTGCAGTTTTTTGCATAATTTACATGCCTTGCAACTTATACCATACCATACCATACCATACCATACCATACCATTTTATTTATAAAGCACTTTAAACAGGAACAAGTCCACACCAAAGTGCTGGACAAACAAACACGCAACAGGCAACACAGACAATGAAGTACAACACGAAAAACATAAAAACATTGCAGATCATAAATCAAACGATCCAATACAAATCAGCTGGCATTGAAAGCAATGGAGTAGTAGTGAGTTTTTAACCGGGATTTGAAAACCGAGAGGGAGGGGGCCTGTTTGATGAGCAGCGGTAACTCGTTCCAGAGTCTTGGGCCTGCTACAGAGAACGCCCTGTCACCCCTGCGCTTAAGGCGAGTTTCTGGAACTATTAAGAGTACCTGATCCTCTGACCTCAAAGCACGTGGAGGGACATATGGGTGTATCAGATCCGAGAGATAGGCGGGGGCGAGACTGTTCAGCGATTTGTAGACATACATGAGAATTTTGAATTGGATTCGAAGATGAACCGGTAGCCAGTGAAGGGAGGCCAAGACTGGTGTAATGTGCTCTCTTTTGCGTGTGCTGGTTAAAAATCGGGCAGCTGCGTTCTGAACCAGTTGTAATCGTGCAATGGTGGCTTGACTGACGCCAAGCAGAAGTGAATTGCAGTAATCAAGCCTAGATGTAATGAATGCGTGAATCACTGTCTCCAGGTTGTTTTTGGATAATATGGGCTTCAGCTTAGACAGACGCCTCAGCTGGAAAAAACAGGATTTGACGATCATGTTTACATGACTGTTGAGTTTCATGGAAGGATCCATTATCACTCCCAGATTTGTGACTTTTTGTTTTTCGGACAGGGGTAGAGCAGACAGGTCAATGCAGTGGTTTGAGGTTGTGTCATTGGGAAGGAACAATATGGCTTCAGACTTCTTATAGGCCGAAGTGACATATTTATAGATTTTTTCCCATATTTATAAACCACTTTTTGACTGAAATATGACAGTTTCCATTCATTCTGACTGAAAAAAAAAAAAAAAAAGCAGTTCCTGATGGCCCCAGTAGTAATTGTATGGCATGCTGTTGGCTGTTGTATCATGTAATAGGAAAACGTGCCTATAATGACAAATTTAAAAAAGTTCAAGACAAAAACAACTGGACTTTATTTATTATACTATTTATTATACTATTATACTATACTTTGTTTTTTTTATTGCACTTTTTAGAATTCACCATGTCCTGGATGACTGAGAATCTTCACTAGCTATTAATGACTCAATCGGCCTGCCATACTCTCCCCACCTCTCTGCTTGGAATCTTCAATCCAGCAGCCAGATGCACCGCCCCGGCGAAATGCAGCTAATTTGACCATTAAAGTGCATTTATTAAGAAAATGATAGACAGAAACACACCTCTGCTATAATTTCGAGCTAACAAAGAATTGTTTAGGTAATTTTCTTGTTAAATGACGGCGAAACGAGCCGCGCTCCTTTTTCCTTTCACCGCTGATCGATCACGGTGCACACAGGTAGCAACACTTTTTTTTTTAAATAAAGCCGATTTAACCATTAAAGTACATTTATTAAGAAAACGTTAGACTGAGACACCCCTTTTGCTATAATTTCGAGCTAACAAACAATTGTTTAGGTAAATTTCTTGTTAAATGTCGGAGGATAAAGCCGCAATCCTTTCCTGTTTCTTTTTACAGACATGATACCAGCTGTAGGTGCGCGCGCACACTGACTGACGATATGACGTCTTTGTTTTAGCTAAGGTCCTACTTGGAACATAAAATTAGAAAAGATAAATAAATTCACAGACCTTTTTTTAGATACTTTTTAATGGCCTTAATTTGTGTTAATTTCATTTACTACCTTTTAATACCTTTTACAACCCCGCGGATACCCTGCAAAGGTTTGAATGAAAGTAATTATTTAAAACTCCAATTGCTTTTTGCACAAAACTTTCTGCCCTAGAGATGAAATGCAGGATTTGCACTCTTCAGAATATGCACTATTGAGTCTATTTTTAGCGCTTAGCTCGCTTGAGGTTGTACGTCAATTCCTTTTAAGGTATTTCATGAGCCACTACAGGACACAGACGTTTTGTTCAGCAAGATAAACTAACACCCCTTCTTCTCCAAGTTTAATGCTTTTTCTGTCAAAGGTGAGTACAGTACAGTTAATATGATTATTATTTATCATTGTAATGGGGATTAAACATGTATGCTTTTAAGTTTCCCTGCCTGATCATTGCACAGGTAGCCACAACGCTTGGCATGAGTCTCTGTGTGTGTGTGTGTGTGCTCTCTAAGGGAGAGAGAAAGAAGAGAAAAAAAGACGGGGTGGTGTCGGGCAGACTTCCTTGTTCCAGCCGTCCCACATCTACAGAAACTAACACACTCACTCCATCGGTGAACTGTAAGTACAGTAAGTAACTTTTTGTATCGTCTTCTTTACATCTAATATTTCCTTTCACTGTTTTAAACAAACTTTTAAGGTAATAAAACTTTAATCAGGTTTTGTTTGACCTTTTAAACTCATGTTTTTCATATCGTGTAACCAAGGTAGGTTTCCGTGTTCATGTACGTGGTCATTCTGTCTCTATGTGTGCGTGGGTGGGTGGTCGGTCTTGCTCTTGAATGCTCTTGAATATAGTTTAAACATCTACAAAATTCATATTATAAATTGATGGATATTTTATACCCATTTATACAGAACTTCACGAGATCTTTTCAAACTAATTGAACAAATCATTCTAAGGAGACTAATCAGAGCTTTGGATCATATTCATACACTTTTAAGGGACAGTAATTTGATGTTGTTTATTACACTGTGAGAACGTGTCTGTATATTTCTATCTACTTTGCGTACGTGAGTTTATATAAACTCTGATGATCTCTGTGTTAAGGCATGTGTGTGTATAACTGTGTTTCTTTATTTCTGATTATCTTGGTATCCCATTTTTGCTGTGGGAATGTTTCCTCACACAATTTATCTTGTGTGTGAGTATGTGTGGGGGTAGTTGGCATTTTTCCAAAAGGCGTAGTCCCCAGCTTCTCTTACACAGTTTTTTTTTTTCAGATACACATATGAAGACGTCTTATTATTCCTAGATTAAACACTTGAGCACTTTATTTCAAATTTTTACTTTTATGAAACCAGAATTAACGGTACGTTTTGTTTAAAACTAGTTTGAGTGTGAGTGTTCATCTCTTGGTCTAATCTTCTCCGTGTGCGTGTGGTGTGTGTTTATCTTTTCAGGAGAAAGAAATCTGTCCTCCACCACATACCAACTCCACCAAGAGAAAACAAGAAAGTGACGAAATAGACATGCGAGAAAAGAGAAAACCAGCAGCTTTTCTCAACAACACTGTATCTCCCGCACTCAACCAAAACAAACTGTTTCTTCACAGGAAACATCTGCCAACCATCACAACAACTTGACGCTAGAAGCACAAGGGAAGAAAAAGAAAAATTGTAGCTTGCATACTCCTTTCCTCTTCGACCCTCTTCAAATCAAAACAACTAACCCCTTCACTTCCAGCAAAAACCAGATGACAGCTTGCAGTGAAACAACAATCAAGCACATCAGAAACCTTAGAAGAAATGTAACACTTTTCAAAAGTCTAACACTCCATGTATATAAATAAAAGAGCTGCTTTCGTCAGACAGCCAAAATCAACAACAATGCCTTCCTTCTCATAGGAAAGGCAGCAGTCTATTTATAGTACGGACATGCAGCTTTTTGAGCATTGCTCACACTGTCCTCCCTGCTCAACTCTAAACAACAGCTTTATTATGGATTCTATTATGTCTAATGTCTTAACTTTACACTAATCATTTATTAACACTTTAATTAATGATTCAGTTTATATTAACACTTTAGTCACTAATTTATGTATTAACACTATATTTTATTATTTTATTTATTAACACTTTTAGTGCATTTTAAGCAATTTGTTCATAGCTATTATTAAATTATATTATTAAATATTAAATTAAATATTAAATATTTGTATTTGAATGTACATGTACAGTTTTTAATAAAGATATTTGTTTTATTCAACTGTGCACAGTTTGTATTCTTTTCAGGCCTTTAACCATGTTATGATGTTATTTTCACTCAAACGCGTTGTATGTGTTATATTTCACTAAATTTAGTGCCAAATTAAACATACTTATAAAATCTAACCCTTACCACGTAGTAAAACTCCTGCCTTACGTGACTGTAATTACAGCTTTCATACCCAATTTTTTGCCTCGTTAGACAAAAAAGGACTGGTGATCATCCCAGCTTTAACTCTTACATCTGTCACTTATTACCACTTGCGCCCAGAACTGAAACGTTTCAGATTTAAAACTCCTTGTCTAGACAGAGGAGACTGGAACTCGTCCAGTTTTTTTTCATAACTTACTCTTACGTTTGTTGCTTTTAATTAACTCCTAGTGCACACAAACACTATACGTATAGCTTTTTATAAGACCAGTTACCCAAGTACAGTTTCACTTAAATATAAGTGCTTGTAGTACGAACCTAAAGCACTTAAAACTGTATTTTACTGTTGACACCAAAGGCTGTTTTAATATTCAATTTTTTTCCAATTTGACTGTCAGCTTATGAAAACCATTTAAAATTCAATTTGTATTCAATTCAAACAGCCCAAAACTTGCAAGTTTTTCAATATCTGCTCTTGCTGGCAACAAAAAGTCCTCGGTTTATATTACAAGGGTTAAAAAAAAAAGCCCTCACCAGGCTTCTTCCACCAGCTGAGAAGGAAAATAGCTCGTTTTATAAAACAAAGTATAAAGTATAATTACCAGGGCCCATGCATCTCCCGTCTCAGCTGGAAAAAAGCAGCCGAGGTCAGACGGCTTACCCACGTTTGGAGCGCCAACTGTTGAAGCTTCTTGCCTTCATATTAAATAATTGTGACAAGTAGACCTTTCTTTCTTTGCCAGCAGGAGGAATTCTTTTTATTAGTTAATATGGAACAAATACAGCTGAACAGTCCAATACCAAATCTGAATCCGAATCTGTCTCTCTCCCAGAATAGCAATGCAGCTTCATTTATACCATTATCTGACGTCATAACTTACGTAAGTAAAAGGGTCTGTTTTTCCCGTCAGGGAAGAAATGAAAACAATTCTGGGAAACGCAGGGACAGTGTACTTCCCTACAAGGGAACATAAACAGTTTAGCTTATCTGCTTCTTGTCAGAGGGTAAGAGTTTTTCCCTCGCATGAAGGAAAACAAAATTAGGATTAATGACTTTGTTATTTTGGTTCTTACCAGATGTTCTATGAACTCTTGCTTGAACTTTTGTACGAGTACCAAGTCCTACAATATATATCAAAACCTACAGTAAACTGAACTAGACTTTAATAGAAGCTCTAATAAAAAAGTGAACCATCATCTAGTGGTCAAATATAAAAATCTAAAATTTGGTAACAAAGGTACAAAGAAAAAATATTGCTGAAAGAAATGCGTTATTTTATATGAGAAGAGATTAAAAAAAGACAAAGCAAGGGTTATTATTCACAGCTAAACTGCTTTCATCTGGTGTGGATTTTCATGTGTTCGTTTAAATTTGACTTTCGTCCAAACCTGCGTCCACAAAGATCACAAGCAAATGTTTTCTTTCCTGTGTGGACTATCATGTGTCTGTTTAAAACTGACTTCAGTCCAAACCTGCGACCACAAAGATCACAAGCAAATGTTTTCTGTCCTGTGTGGACTATCATGTGTTCGTTTAAATTTGACTTTCGTCCAAACCTGCGTCCACAAAGATCACAAGCAAATGCTTTCTGTCCTGTGTGGACTATCATGTGTGAGTTTAAAGCTGACTTCTGTCCAAACCTGCGTCCACAAAGATCACAAGCAAATGCTTTCTGTCCTGTGTGGACTATCATGTGTGAGTTTAAAGCTGACTTCTGTCCAAACCTGCGTCCACAAAGATCACAAGCAAATGTTTTCTGTCCTGTGTGGACTATCATGTGTGAGTTTAAAACTGACTTCTGTCCAAACCTGCGTCCACAAAGATCACAAGCAAATGTTTTCTGTCCTGTGTGGACTATCATGTGTCTGTTTAAAGTTGACTTATGTCCAAACCTGCGTCCACAAAGATCACAAACAAATGTTTTCTGTCCTGTGTGGGCTATCATGTGTGAGTTTAAAACTGACTTATGTCCAAACCTGCGTCCACAAAGATCACAAGCAAATGCTTTCTGTCCTGTGTGGACTATCATGTGTTTGGTTAAATTTGACTTCAGTCCAAACCTGCGTCCACAAAGATCACAAGCAAATGCTTTCTGTCCTGTGTGGACTATCATGTGTGAGTTTAAAACTGACTTCTGTCCAAACCTGCGTCCACAAAGATCACAAGCAAATGTTTTCTGTCCTGTGTGGACTATCATGTGTGAGTTTAAATGTGACTTCTGTCCAAACCTGCGTCCACAAAGATCACAAGCAAATGCTTTCTGTCCTGTGTGGACTATCATGTGTGAGTTTAAATGTGACTTCTGTCCAAACCTGCGTCCACAAAGATCACAAGCAAATGCTTTCTGTCCTGTGTGGACTATCATGTGTGAGTTTAAATGTGACTTCTGTCCAAACCTGCGTCCACAAACATCACAAGCAAATGCTTTCTGTCCTGTGTGGACTATCATGTGTGAGTTTAAATGTGACTTCTGTCCAAACCTGCGTCCACAAACATCACAAACAAATGCTTTCTGTCCTGTGTGGACTATCATGTGTTTCTTTAGAATACCATTTTGGTTAAATATTTTTCCACAGTCTTCACAACTAAATGAGTTCTGTCTTGACTGTTTTTTCTTGATTGAGCCTCCAGTTTTCTTCACTTTTAAACGTTCCTCGATAACCAAACAACTTGAAGATGTCACTGACTGACTCGTCTTGTGAAATTGTTTCCCATGCTCAGTGAAGCTGCAAGATTTGTTGACAGTGTTTACGCCTGACTCAGGAGCTCTGCTCTCCTTCCAGTCTTTGTCACCGTCTTCAGGTTCTGACCCAGAGTCTGATAAGTCTTTTAGCTGAGAGTCAGAGTCATTCACCTCATCACCTTCATCATCCTCACTGACTTCAGTCTCTGAAGAGCTGCAATCATCTCCATAAGTATTTAGATCTGGGTTCCTGGTAGTTTCTCCTTCTCCACAGTCCTCTCCACCAGTTGCTGCTTTCATCTGGTCAGCTGAGCTGCTGGTTGGAAGATCTTCCTCTTTTACTTGGTGCTGATGAAGCTGTAAAAACAGAGGCTTCTCTTCATCTTCCTCATTCTTCAAAGGAACAGCAGTGAATGCAAACCCGGTGTCATCAGTCTCCTTTTTCACACAAAACTGCTCTCCCTCTTGACTGGTCCACAGTTCCTCCTCTTCCTCCTTTATGTTGAGGGTCTCTGGATCCTGTTGGTCCACACCAAGCATCCGTACTTCAGGAGCTTCTTCTTTAATCAGCACCTTCTGCTGAACATCTGCAGGGACCACTGAAAACATGAACATCAGGCACAATTATAACTTTATATTCACACATACAGTGGTGCTTGAAAGTTTGTGAAGCCTTTAAAACTTTCTAAATTTCTGCATAAAAATGACCTAAAACATCATGAGATTTTCACACAAGTCCTAAAAGTAGATAAAGAGAACCAAGTTAAACAAATGAGAAACATTTTTTATACTTGGTCAGTTATTTATCGAGGAAACTTATCTAATATTAAATGTTTTTTCCTGAGATTTGGCAAGCTGTTTTGATCAGTAATGCAATACCGTATTTTCCTCCCTATATGTTGCAGATTTTTTGTTTAATTTACATGTCTCCTGCGACTTTTAGGCCAAAGCGACATATTTATAGATTTTTTTTCCTCATATTTATAAACCAGCAGCAGAGGGTGAGCATGGTGGCTCAACTGGTAAAGCTGCTGCCTCTCAGCGAGCATGTTCCCGGTTCAAATCCTGGTCAGGGGCTAGGGGTGGGCGATATGGCTCAAAAATTAAATTGTGATATTTCAGAGCATTATCACGATAACGATAAATTTCACGATATAACGAGTGCTGGGCTCATTGTTGTGCCGACAATTTTTAAACGCTTGTTAATGCAGTTAAGTTTTTCCCCTCCTTAATTTGTCCTAAATAATAAATGCGTTGGTCTCGGAGGCGGGATGTTGATCACTACTGGCTCGTCTTTTAAATATCCTCAGTTGTCAAAACCAGCTTTTATCAGTTACATCAAATAGCCAAAGCAAAATCTTACATTCCAGAGTGGATTGGGCTTTGCCTGTGGCAGCCTCCAGACACTGGAACAATCGGTTATGATATTCAGCCAGAAAATAGCTATTCACATGTAAAAAGAAGACATCAACCTAATAATTGGTTGTTATGCTGCTTGTTATTCACAGAGGGGCTGAATGATGCAATAACATCATTGTAAGTGTGTGACGGTTAAGCCCCCAGTATACTGTACCTCCGCGTACGGCCATACGCAGAGGTATGCACGTACTACGCAGAGGTACAAGCGTACCCCCGCAGGGCATATACACGCAAAGCTCAAATTTTACGACTGCGTATGCAAACATGGTGTCGCACAATAAACTGATAATGTAGGAAGTGGGTCAATTAGACAGAGATGCCATCAGAACCCGTTATGCCTGTACTGTGTAAAAGAACCCCAAGTTTACATCTGTTAAGCAAATTCTGTTTTAAACAAGGTGTTACTGGTTAACAAAGAATTCAAAGCTCAAATTTTACGACCGCATATGCAAACGTGGTGTCGCACAATAAACTGCCCAGCACCGGACTGTTTTGTATGTGACACAAATGTCTTAAATTCCTCTTCTTCATCCCTGATCTGGCCTTTTTCTTTTGCCAAAAGTCAAGTGATCGCTTCCTCCTCCATTGATTCCATGACTGAAATTATGAGAAATGAACAAATTTGTCACAAACGAATTAAACTCAGGTCCAGTGTGGCTGCAGGAGGTTCTGGAGATTTCCTGGTGTGCTGGTGTGATGTGTAGGCTGCAGGACCAGAGTAGGGGTGGGCGATATGGCTCAAATATTATATTGTGATATTTTAGAGCATTCTGAAGATAATGATACATTTTGTGAAAAAAAAAAAAATCATAGTTATTTACTGTATTTGACAAATTTAACTTATGTTGCTTTGCAGTATTACGTATATAAAATTTTAAAAAAACAACAAGGGGTAATTTTACTGAAATTTAAGCCCCCGGCAGAGCTTAGCGTACAGGTAGTACGCCACACTACGCGCGCATTCTGTGCGCATGCGTTCGCTGGCACAGCTCTGCTTTCGTTCTCGCAGCAATTCTCGCGTTTTCGCTCCAAATTCTTGACGTCATTTCCTTCGTTTCGTCATTTCCGCTAGTTTTTCAGCGACAAAATTGCGTCAAGAAATGATGAGGAAGTAGAGACCGTTTGCCTCTTATTACTTTTAAGAAACCGTAAGAGAAGAAGAAGGTGGTACGTAAGGCCATTAAACGAGACCAGGGATGAAGAAGCCTTCTTCCTGGAGAGTTCAATACGTTGGTTAGGGACATGAAAATGATGGACAGCGAAAAGCATTTTGAATATTTTCGAATGGATTTGAGCAGGTTCGATGAGCTAGTTGGGCGGTTAGCACTGTTTCTTCTACACCAGGGCAGCCACCGCTCTCCTGTCAAGTGCTGCACAAAGAGAGGCCGTCACGCTGCGCATCCTGGCGACTGGTTGCTCTGAACAGAGTGTCGCTGCCAGCTACCGCCTGGGCACAAGAACTGTGGCAGGAATAATGTCTGAGGTGAGTCCTGGAATAAACAAATGATGCTGTGATCTGTATACAGTAGATGTCTATTAGTGAAGTCAGCAACGGATGAACTACAGTAGTTGTTTATTTAGATATATATGTACATGTATATATATATGTATATATATATATATATATAGAATATATATATATATAT
>JBBPBX010018838.1:32716-45137 GCA_038048925.1 Garcialebias charrua
AGCAGCAGTCAGTATGGGTTTAGATCAAAAAACTCTACATCAATGGCTCTCATGGAATTAATGGAACAAATAACTACTGCTGTCGATCAAAAACAACACTGTATCAGTATCTTTGTTGATTTAAAAAAAGCATTCGATACTATTGATCACACAATACTCCTTGAAAAACTGAACAAATATGGTATTAGAGGACCAGCATTACAGTGGGTATCTAGCTACTTAAAAAATAGGAAACAATTTGTACAAATAAATGATGTAAGATCTGACCTCTGTAATATCACATGTGGAGTTCCCCAAGGTTCTGTACTTGGACCAAAGCTTTTTATTTTATATGTGAATGACTTGGTAAATGTGTCAGGACTCCTTAAATGTGTACTTTTCGCAGATGATACCACTTTTTTCTGTTCAGGTGAAGATATAGAACAAATGTTAGAATTGATAAAGACAGAATTTGTAAAGATACAAACTTGGTTTAAAATAAATAAATTATCATTAAATCTAGAGAAAACTAATTACATGATATTCGGTAATAGAAAGAAAACTGTTGATGTTCCACTCAAAATTGAGGATGTTGAGATTTGTAGAGTGAGTGAGGTGAAGTTTTTGGGTGTTATCATTGATGACAAACTGACATGGAAACAACACATAAATTCTGTAAGAATAAAAATAGCTAAATCGATAGCAGTACTGTACAAAGTCAGAGACCTATTGAATGATAAGGCTCTGTATTTGTTGTATAACACAATCATTGTTCCACACTTAATCTATTGTATTGATGTTTGGGGGAATGCGTGTAAAACAATCACAAAGCCTATTTTTGTATTACAGAAAAGAGCTGTAAGAATTATCACTAGAAAGCATTACCGTCATCCATCAAGTACATTATTTTATCAACTAAAATTACTGAAGTTCCATGATTTGGTAGACTATAATATTTTATCAGTTATGTATAGAGCTCAAAATAATGCATTACCTTTAAATATCCAAATGCACTTTGTTAAAAGACAAAGTTGTTATAATCTTAAGGGAACAGAGTTGTTTGTAAAACCACAATTCAGAACCAGTTTGAAGGGACGTTCTACCTCAATTCAGGGAATTAGATTATGGAATGGCTTGGAGAATGTAGTTAAAAATGCCAAGTCAATGTTTACATTTAAAAAAATGATCAAAACAAATATGTTAAAAAAATATATGTGAAATAACGTAATGTGTATTGCATTAGTTAGAAAATTAGAAAGTGTTAGTCATTTTGTACTGTATTAGTATTAGTTAGAAAACTAGAAAGAGTTAGTCATTTTGTACTGTATTAGTATTAGTTAGAAAATTAGAAAGAGTTAGTCATTTTGTACTGTTGGTTGAAGAATATTATTGTTTAACCTGATTGTTGGAAAAAGTTGGTTGAAGATTATTATTGTTTACATGGTTTGACTACTGTTGTTTAATCTGATTGTTGGAGATAAGGGGCAGATATAATAAGATTTATTCTTCTTTCTGCCACCTTTCATTTTTTTACATTTTGTACACTATCATTATGAGATTGCCTTGTATTGTTTCTTTTGTAAAAAAATGAACAAATTTAATAAACAAACAAATAAACAAATAAACAAGATACCGGTCGCGCCTGACATATATCATTTTAAGACAGTAAATCATCCAAAACTCTCATTAATAAACTCTCCCTGAATAAAAAGAAATTACAGATGTTACCTGATCGCGCAGACATAATTTAAAACTACATAAATAGCGAACGCGTTTGCTCCGGCCTCTCGGCTAAGGTTTATTAGCAGCTATCTCGGCTAAAAGATACCGGTCGCGCCTGACATATATCATTTTAAGACAGTAAATCATCCAAAACTCTCATTAATAAACCCTCCCTGAATAAAAAGAAATTACAGATGTTACCTGATCGCGCAGACACAGCCATAGAGTAGGATGCAGGAACACTCTTTCTTTGTTTTGGGTCCGTGTTGAAAACACTGTTGTTTTAGCCAAAGATTTAGCTTGGTCCGGTTGTTGGTGCAGCCGCGAACAGCACAGCAGGTACCTGAACCCCGGTAGGACATTTCAGTAAACGTTCCGTTTAAACAAAAGCTGTGTTTGCTCCGATAAAATGAATGAAAATAACTTTCAAAAACACCCGCGATCCATACTCCGCCTATGGAATACAGGCACTTCCGGTGTCGGACAGGAAGTACAATGCACATTCGCTTCTACAGTGACACCCCCAAGAATACTGTGGATAGTTAGAGTGTAATGTATTGTGCTTGGTCAGTTTGAATGTGTTTCAGTAAAAACAATGAGGAGAGTTTTGAACGTGAAGCTGCAGCGTCTGTTGGAGGTGGGGACTGGAGTCGCTGACTCAGTGATGGACGGAGCCGTCAGGTCAGAACCTTCTCAGACAAAAGAGGCAGAGGAGGAAAATAATCTGAGCTAGAGTGAGGAATTTGATGAGGAAGTGAGAGACTCATAATTTGTTTTAGAAGAAAAAAGAACCCACTCAGCACCACACTCCTGCCTGTGAACACACATTCCTGCCTGTGAACACACACTCCTGCCTGTGAACACACTCCTGCCTGTGAACACACACTCCTGCCTGTGAACACACACTCCTGCCTGTGAACACACTCCTGCCTGTGAACACACACTCCTGCCTGTGAACACACTCCTGCCTGTGAACACACACTCCTGCCTGTGAACACACTCCTGCCTGTGAACACACTCCTGCCTGTGAACACACTCCTGCCTGTGAACACACACTCCTGCCTGTGAACACACACTCCTATCTGTGAACACACACTCCTATCTGTGAACACACACTCCTATCTGTGAACACACACTCCTATCTGTGAACACAAACTCCTATCTGTGAACACACACTCCTGCCTGTGAACACACACTCCTGTCTGTGAACACACTCCTGCCTGTGATTACACACTCCTGCCTGTGAACACACACTCCTGCCTGTGAACACACACTCCTGCCTGTGATTACACACTCCTGCCTATGAACACACACTCCTGCCTGTGAACCAGCGGATTCGGATGTTGTCAGTCCATAGAATGGGCGTTATCAACTGTTATCACCCCCATTCGTATGGGCGAACAGGTCACAATCTACCTCCTAGCATGTTTAAAATAACGTTATCAGCGTTATTATCGCAGTGAGAAGGCAGCGTGTTTCCGACAACCCGGATGTGTAGCGTTTTTGTTTTTTTCAGCTTATGTAACCGTTTTCCTAAACCTAACCTTAAACCTGACACAGAGGACCAACCCTAAACCTAACCTGAGCTCACCCTTGTGCCTAAACCTAACCAAGACCCTAAACCTAACCCAAGACCCTTTACTCTAAACCTAACCACGTAGCTAAAGACGGAGCCTGCTGTCATCCATTGTAACGGTGATAAAGTACCTTTAAACCCCCTATAAGGTACAGGAGAGGCATGCTGACCGCTACGAATGGGGATGATAATGGACATTTTGACCGCTACGTATGGTTGATAACATCCGAAGCGGGTGTGTGAACACACTCCTGCCGGTGAAAACACACTCCTGCCGGTGAAAACACACTCCTGCCTGTGAATACACGCTCCTGCCTATGAATACACACTCCTGCCTGTGAATACACACTCCTGCCTGTGAACACACACTCCTGCCTGTGAACACACACTCCTGCCTGTGAACACACACTCCTGCCTGTGAACACACACTCCTGCCTGTGAACACACACTCCTGCCTGTGAACACACACTCCTGCCTGTGAACACACACTCCTGCCTGTGAACACACACTCCTGCCTGTGAACACACACTCCTGCCTGTGAACACACACTCCTGCCTGTGAACACACACTCCTGCCTGTGAACACACACTCCTGCCTGTGAACACACACTCCTGCCTGTGAACACACTCCTGCCTGTGAACACACTCCTGCCTGTGAACACACTCCTGCCTGTGAACACACTCATGCCTGTGAACACACACTCCTGCCTGTGAACACACACTCCTGCCTGTGAACATACTCCTGCCTGTGAACACACACTCCTGCCTGGGAACAAACATGCCAGGCAGAAGTGCACTTCTGCCTGTAAACACACACTCCTGCCTGTGAACACACACTCCTGCCTGTGAACACACACTCCTGCCTGCACACACTCCTGCCTGTGAACACACATGCCAGGAAGAAGTGCACTTCTGCCTGTAAACACACACACCTGCCTGCGAACACACTGCCTTTGAACACACACTCCTGCCTGTGAACACACACTCCTGCCTGCGAACACACTGCCTTTGAACACACACTCCTGCCTGTGAACACACACTCCTGCCTGTGAACACACTCCTGCCTGTGAACACACACTCCTGCCTGTGAACAAACACACACACACACACACACACACACCTAGCAGCAGGCAACAATGGTCGATGTGGACTGTGTGGATTTTATTTCATGTATAACCTGTAGGTCTTCTGTTTCTCTTGCAGCTCATTCTTCCTGTGGTTTAACAGTTTCGGTGAGGAATCATCGAGCAGAGTCTTTGCTGTAGAAGAAAAAAAGACAATTCTGTCCTCAGTAAAAAAGCTAATATGTCTATATGGCAACTGATGTTATTTATTTTTTAGATGTTTTTCAAATAAAAGATAGAAAACAACATTTCACTCTAGTCACTAGTAGATAACTAAATTTATCCAGTGAAAAATGGAATGTTGTGATAAATAAAAATTCAGAAGGCTTGTTGTAAATTTTACGAGTGCTGCAGCATTTTTTTACTGAGAAACTCTGTAAATATCCTGCTCTCTATGGGCACCATCATTCTGACAATCTATAAAAACAAGTCTAAAGCAAGAATAAATTCCCAATTCATCTTTAAAATACAAACTGAGATGTTGTTTTTTTCAACTGCTTCCTCCTGCAGGGGTCACCACAGTGACTCATGCTCAATAATCCAGGTAGATAAATCTAAGAAGGTTGAGTCAGGTCCTCTGGATGGATTCTTCTTGTTGAAATGTTTCATCTTTTATCCAAAAGACTTCTTCCGTCTGAGGAGCTGTGAAGCAAACATCATCTCCAGGCCAGCAGTCATTCTTCCAGAGAATGTTCACATTCTTGATAGAGGAACGATGGTTTGAGAGAGGAGTGAAGGAGGCCATCTTTGTGAAGAGAACTCATCCATCATTAAACAAGGGCGGAGCCTCCATGTTCAACTGTCCCCCTCTTACAATGCAGTTATTGCTACTCGGGCCTCATCTGAGTGTCTTACTGTATTTAGTGCAACTGGTGAGACACCAGTGGTACTCGGACCACAGTTTGAGAACCACAGTGTTAATAAAAGCAGATACCTCTCTAAATGATTAAAGTAAGGCTGTGAAGACCTACTACAGTAGTTAATATTCACAAAGGTTTCCAACTAACTAAATCTAAATTGTCTCATTTTGTTCAGAGCAGGTAATTTAGTCTCCATGTGCAGATATTTCAAAAATCTGCACATGGCCCGTGTTCGAATTTCCACTAGCCCGCAGCCTCTGTCATAAAACAGTATAAATACATGCATACAAAAAGCTATTTTATATTTCACCAGAAGACAGCAGTGTGATCCTTTCATTAATCTGGCCTCCAGTTCTAATGTTGAAAATCTTGGTGTTATTTTTGATCAGCACATGTCTTTTATCCCCACATTAAAAATATTACCAGGACAGCCTTCTTCCACCTGTGTAATATCACTAAAATTAGAAACATCTAAAAATGATGCCGAAAAACTGTTTCATTCATTTGTCATGTCTAGACTGGACTATTGCAATGGTTTATTATCTGGGTGTCCAAATATTTCTTTAAAAAGTCTTCAGTTGATCCAACATGCTGCTGCCAGAGTTTTAACTGGAGTTAGTAGAGATCATATCTCTCCAGTTTTAACTTCTCTCCATTGGCTCCCTGTCAAATCCAGAACTGAATTCAAAATCTTACTTCTAACCTACAAAGCTCTCAACAACCTAGCTCCATCTTACATTACAGATATTGTTCCATATTTTATTAATGGAGCACTTCACTCTCAGACTGCAGGTTTACTTGTGGTTCCTAGAGTTTACAAATTCAGAATGGGATGAAGATCTTTCAGTTGTCAGGCTCCTCTCTTGTGGAACCAACTTCCAGTTTCTGTCCATGAGGCTGACACATTGTCCAGTTTGCAGACGCTCCTTTTTGATAAATCCTATAGTTAGGGTTGACTTGGGTTTTTGGAGCTGTCTCTTAGTCATGCTGCTATAGGTTTGGACTGCTGGAGGACAAACTGACCACACTTTTTCACTCTGTCTTTACTTACTCTGCTCAACCTGTTTTGTATTTGTAATTATTTTTTATATCCTTAACTTGTGTTTTTATCTTTACACCTGGACCTGTATCTGGACCTGACATTCTCTTACTGTCCTCTCAACCAGCCGGTCAAAGCAGATGCCGCTTGTCCTGAGCCTGGTTCTGCTGGAGGTTTCTTCCTGTTTAAAGGGAGTTGTTTCTTTCCACTGCTGCCACTGTGCTTGCTCGGGATGGGAGACTGTGACAAAGCCAAGATTCAACTTGTCTGCTGGATTCCTCAGATAGAGAACTTTACTAATTGGCTTTTCTATGTATGTGAATGTTCTTGTAAAGTGCCCTGAGACAACGTTGTTGTGATTTGGCGCTATATAAATAAACTGAATAAAAATTGAATTGAATTGAATTCTAATATGAAAGTGTATGTGGTAAAAACTTGTTTATATTTATGTGTTCTCTAAGAAGAAATGTCATTTGCCATAAACATTTCATAAAATAGTTAATCTGCATTTAATGTTAACGGTTCAAAGGATGTCGGGCTGAATGGTCGGCCCCCACACATTTTTACCTTACCAAGTCTGGCCCTCTTTGCAAAAAGTTTGGACATCCCTGTAATAAAGTATTTGAGTACTCTGAGTTGTAATGTACCTGGATTTGTATGGGGTTAAAGTAGAGCTTTCCTTAAAAAAACAATTATAATATGTAATGTGATTCTCAGACAGTGGAAAGTTTGCTTTTAATAAATCAACATGGAGTCGGAGCTAAATTCAAAGGTACAAAATAACACTTACATACCGGTAAGCCTAAGGAGGTAGAAGAGAAGTCTCCTACCTGTTCCCTCTCGTATTTCCACCTTTTGGTTTCCAATAAGCCAACGATAACAAGGAAAAGTCAGCACTTTTCCTCCTCCAGGTGTTTCCACCAGTACGTAGCGACAGAACCAGTTATCTTCGACCCAGTATTTCTCTTTCTCCAGCCTCACAAGTAGCACAGAGCCTAAAGGGGAATGGCTTGTAACTTTGTACTGGTCCACCTGATGAAAAATCAAGGGGCAAATATGTGAAAAAATAATCAACACATTATATTAGTCATTCACAACATTTTTATATTTTTTGTCATGACTATGAAGGTTTACGTGGCTTGCTGTGTTCGTCTGTGTGAATGACAATCAGTCACAAATTAATGTTCCCCCTTTTTCATTTGACCTGAAATGTAATCTGTAAGCTACAAACTGCATCACAAAATTCAGTAAACTCCATAAAATGATATGTTAGGGATACATTACTGGGCTCGAACTGGGAGCCCCATGGATTACAAAGTTGTAGCATGTAACCACTGAGCTACCACAGCCCCAGTAGCTGTGGTGCAAGGGACATGGGAAACCAATATGAACATGATGTAAAGATTGCATTGGTGTTTCAAAAAAGTCTTGTGAAACCAGTGACGACATGAAGTCAAGGCTACATTGGACCATGCAGGAAGTCAAGACTGCAAAGTTTTGTGATCAAGAGGGGTACTTAAAAACTGTTGTGGTTGAGAAGCCATTGCTTATGAGAGGAAGTCACGACTACATTGGTTTGAGATCATTGTGGAAACAAAGTCAAATCTAGTTTGTTCTTGTTGTTCTTGTTGACCCCAAGGGTCTTGAGAAACCATTGTGAGCAGGAAGTCATGGTTATTTAGGTCTGTAGTACACATGGGTCCTCAGCAACTACTGTGGAAAGGAAATAAAGCCTGCAATGGTCAATGATCTATGGCTCTTGAGAAAACATTGCTGTTGGAAATCAAGGTTTACTGGTATGTTATCTACAGAGATCCAGAGAATTGCTGTAGTCAGAAAAGCTACCTTGGACTGTGCTTAACAGGGGCCGTGACAAATTATACTGTACTATATTATATTATACTATACTATACTATACTATACTATAGAAATCCTCATAAATCCTTGTGAATGAGAAATCAAAGTTAAATCAGTCTGCGATACAAGAAGATACCAGCTGATGTCTGAATGACAGATTTGTTCACACTCTTACCGCTCCGCGACAAAAATCCAGTCCAGGATTGTCCAATAAGGTGCGCTCACTCTCCCCATTCTCTCCAATCAGCGTCACAAATATGTAGTTGTTGGTGCCTGAATATTCAGACGTCCCAGTTGCCACTGTGACAGTGTACACTTCCATCTAAGGATATGTACAAACACAGGTTAATGAATGTGATCAACTGGCATGCATTGTAGTTACTTTAAGACATAAAAAGGTGTGCTGTTTGGTTTTATTTCTGCATAAGAGACATACACATGAACCATTATATGTTGGTGATTTAAAATGAAAAGAAAATAGGCCCATTTTTTCTGAACTCTGATTTTTGGTTTCATTTTGTATATGCTCACTAGTCTCCTGCCTCTCTGCTCTTCATGAGCACCTAGCATCACATAGCCTATGGACCAACTGATAATGGAAAGAACCCATGCACCCGAAGTAGTTGATCCATAACTGTCTGGACCATATTGATCATGAAAGACTGGTTAAAACCAGACCCTTGTCCTTCACTTTGCTTCGGACTAGGGTCTGGGACCTCCCCATTGAAAAACGATTCTTGCTGGAGGCGTGGCCTCTGCTGATGGCTGCTCCCCCGTGGTCTGCTGAACTTGACTTCAGCTCCGCCTCCTGCTGAATTTTCTCTCGCTGCCGTTGCTGTGTATGTTAATAAAACGTCCTAATAAAATAAAATAAAACCATGGATCGCTGGTCCAACACACCAGAAGACCAGGAAATCTGATGGGACTCGGGCAGCAACTTAAAACCCGAGTTTAATTCTCTCGTGACAACCTCAGTCATTTCCTTGTTCATTTCACTCAGCGGAGGGAGAGGAGGAGGAGGAGGAGGGAGCGATGATCACTTACTTTTGGCAAAAAAAAGAAAAGAAAACTCCAGATAAGGGATTAAGAAGGGGAAATTAATAAATTTGTGTCACATATAAAACAGTCCTGCATCGCTTTGAATGAGAACATGCGAATGCTTGTTGGCTGCGCACTCCCCCGTGGTCTTCTGAACTTGACTTCAGCTCCGCCTCCTGCTGAATTTTCTCGCTGCCTTTGGATATTCTGTGTTTATATGTTAATAAAACGTCCTAATAAAATAAAATAAAACCATGGAGCACTGGTCCACACACCAGAAGACCAGGAAATCTGATGGGACTCGGGTAGCAACGTAAAACCTGACTTTAATTCTCTCGTGACAACCTGAGGCATTTCCTTGTTCATTTCACTCAGCGGAGGGTGAGGAGGAGAAGGAGGAGGGAGGAGGGAGCGATTACTTGACTTTTGGGGAAAAAAAACAAAAGAAAACTCCAGATAAGGGATTAAGAAGGGGAAATTAATAAATTTGTGTCACATATAAAACAGTCCTGCATCGCTTTGCATCGCTTTGAATGAGAACATGCGGCTGCTCGCTGGCTGCGCTGGGACAGGTGGGGGCGTGGGTTAGGGGCCAAAAACTCCGCCCCTTCTGTTCTCTGATTGGTCCGGTCAAAAATCTACCGGAGAAATCGTTGTCTATGAGAGAAGTCCCAGACTGTGCAGTGAAGGGAAATGAGAATTGAGCTGAGCTGTGCAGGAAGGCGAGGGCCAGGCTAGTCATTTTGTACTGTTGGTTGAAGATTATTATTGTTTAATCTGATTGTTCGAAAAAAGGGGCAGATATAATAAGATTTATTCTTCTTTCTGCTACCTTTCATTTTTTTATATTTTGTACATTATCATTTATGGGATTGCCTTGTATTGTTTCTTTTGTAAAAAAAATGAACAAATTCAATAAACATCAACATATAAATGGCGATACATCCGGATGCGTTCAGCAAGAGCAGCTTCGAACGCGTCCATCGTCAATGGCGCGCGCACTTGCTTTGCGGAGTTTCAAAAAATCGGAGGTGCACGACACGCGCCAAAACGACGCACGGGGCCTACGCGCAGGGGCGGGGGACGGTGATATTGCATCACTTTTGGCGCACGCACCCTGGCGCACTGCGCGACGCGTCGAGTATAAATCTAGCTTAAATCCTGTAGCACTTTGAGATTTTTATTAATGAAAAGTGCATTATAAATTGAATTCATTATTATTATTAGGCCCGAAGCAGCGAAGCGCTGCAAGGACCTATTGTAATTGTAGTGTTTATTATTATTATTATTATTATTTTTCTTCCCCCCAAAGAAGTGGCCTTTTGGAGGCTTTATCATATACGAAAACTCACCAAATTTGGCGGACTCGTCAGGACTGGTGAAAAATTACGTATTTTGGGGGCGTGGCAAAAATCGCCACAGAAACGGCTCAAGAGCGCCCCCTAGAAATATTCAAAATACCTTCCGCATGACCTTAGTTTGACGTAGAATCATGAAATTTGGTACACTTGTCCAACTCATCAAGATGTACAGAAAACCCTCTAGCACCAACGTTGTACAATAAATGGGAAGGCGGCCATTTTGGAACGATGACCAAATTTTCACCCCTTTTTGGCCGTTTACAGCCTCCGCATTTGAACGAACTCCTCCTATGAATTTCGCTCGATTTGTTTCAAACTTGGCCAGTTTCTTCATAAGGCACGGGGGAACAAACGATATCAAAATTGTGCGTTTTCATGAATGCTGAAGGGGCGGGGCCAGACGTCAAAGTTGGACATCTCGCCATGAAAAACGAAACGCTTACAGCTCTTACACGAAAAAAGTCTAATACATCAAATCTTCAGTTATTGACCCACATCCGGTCCCCCGCAAAACTGTATGGTCAAATCATGACATCACTTAAGCCACGCCCCCTGACAACAGGAAGTGTAAAGTTTTACGTTGAACGGTCCATATCGGACCCCTGTTACCTAATCAGCGTGGCATTATGTCCAGTGACCGAAGACATGTTGGTGTAACAAGCATTCCAATACTGTTCGTTTTTGGTGGAGCATGTGGGCGTGGCGACGTGGCGAAGTAAGACATAACGCCATCACCATACGTTTGGTTCTAAAATCCACAGATTTGATCCGAGGAGTACCAAAATAAGTATGATCGATCATTGCCCACCCCTTGAACAGGTGTTTATGCTAATTAGCAAATCGCTACAGAAACGGCTCAAGAGCGCCCCCTAGAAATATTCAAAATACCCTCCGCATTGACCTTAGTTTGACGTAGAATCATGAAATTTGGTACACTTGTCCAACTCACCAAGATGCACAGAAAACCCTCTGGCACCAATGTTGTACGATAAATGGTAAGGCAGCCATTTTGGAACGATGACCAAATTTTCACCCCTTTTTGGCCGTTTACAGCCTCTGCATTTCAACGAACTCCTCCTAGGGATTTCGCTCGATTTGATTCAAACTTGGCCAGTTTCTTTATAAGGCACGGGGGAACAAATGTTATCAAAACTGTGCGTTTTCATGCATGCTGAAGGGGCGGGGCCAGACCTCAAAGTTGGACATCTCGCCATGAAAAACGAAACGCTTACAGCTCTTACATGAAAACTGTCTAATACATCAAACCTTCAGTGATTGACCCACATCCGGTCCCCTGCAAAACTGTATGGTCAAATCATGACATCACTTAAGCCACGCCCCCTGACAACAGGAAGTGTAAAGTTTTACATTGAACGGTCCATATCGGACCCCTGTTACCTAATCAGCATGGCATTGTGTCCAGTGACCGAAGACATGTTGGTGTAACAAGCACTCCAATACTGTTCGTTTTTGGTGGAGCATGTGGGCGTGGCGACGTGGCGAAGTAAGACATAACGCCATCACCATACGTTTGGTTTTAAAATCCACAGATTTGATCCGAGGAGTACCAAAATCAGTATGATCGATCATTCCCCACTGCTTGGACAGGTGTCTATGCTAATTAGCATATAGACTCCATAGCGCCCCCTAGATTATTCAAACTGTTATATCTCAGTGATACATCATCCGATCTGAACCAGATTTATTGTGCATCATCAGTGAGCCCTTGTGGACACATTGATAAGGTGGGCTAACATTTGACTCAAGTGCGCCCCCTACATTACTTCTATAGTTATATCTCAGTGATACATCATCCGATCTGAACCAGATTTATTGTGCTTTATCAGTGAACACTTCGACACACAT